>JAJEJO010000221.1:304903-419062 GCA_020662805.1 Glaucomys volans
TTGCATTTCTCTTATAATGAGGGATGTTGAACATTTTTTTCATAAATCTGTTGATTGCTTGCAGATCTTCCTCTGTAAAGTATCTGTTCATTTCCTTGGCCCACTTATTGATTGGATTATTACTATTCTTGGTGTAAAGATTTTTGAGTACTTCGTAGATTCTGGAGATTAGTGCTCTATCTGAAGTGTGTGTGGCAAAGATTTTCTCCCACTCTGAAGGCTCTCTCTTCACATTGCTGATTGTTTCCTTTGCTGAGAAAAAGCTTTTTAGTTTGACTCTATCCCAATCATTGATTCCTGCTTTTATTTCTTGCACTTTGGGAGTCATGTTAAGGAAATCTGGTCCTAGGCCAACGTGATGAAGATTTGGACCTATTTTCTCTTCTATTAGGTGCAGGAAAGGACTTAAAATCAGATTACTACAGTGATGCAGCCACATCAATGTTCATAGCTGCTCAATTTACAATACCTAGATTGTGGAACCAACCTAGATGTCTTTCAATAGATGAATGAATAAAGAAACTGTGGTATATATACACAATGGAATACTACTCAGCCATAAAGAAGAATAAAATTATGGCATATGTAGGTAAATGGATGATGTTGGAGACTATTATGCTAAGTGAGATTAGCCAATCCCAAAAATCCAAAGGCTGAATGGTCTCTCTGATAAGTGAATGATGATGCATAATGTGGGGTGGAATGATGGCAAGAATGGAGAAAGGATAGAGAGCATAGAGGGAAGGGAGGGGTGGGTTTGACATGTATGAATGCACAGATGGGGTGACTCTACTTTGCATACAACCAGAAAAATAATTGTTGTACTCCATTTGTGTTCAATGAATCAAAAAATTA
The DNA here is from genome assembly GCA_020662805.1 of Glaucomys volans. NCBI lineage: Eukaryota > Metazoa > Chordata > Mammalia > Rodentia > Sciuridae > Glaucomys > Glaucomys volans. Next base: position 305,759 of record JAJEJO010000221.1, read on the forward strand.
AATAAAAATAAAATTAAAAATGTTATAATTATGGAAAGATTTTGTGATTCTATTTTTTGATTTTTTATGAACATGCATAACATTTATGATCAGAACAATAGTTCAAAAGAAAACAGCCATGTTTTAATAATACTTGTTTATTAAAATGTTTAGTCTAGTATTCGTTAATTATGGCTAAGACATTAGTCAAAATGATGTATCCATTTCAGCCCAAAGAAGTTTCAAGGGAAAATAGGAAAGAGGCAAATTATTTGATATTTATTTTTTATTTTTTTATTTTAATGTTTTTACTTTTTATTTTTGTTCTAATTAGTTATACATGACAGTAGAATGCATTTATGCATTTTGATAAAATCAATCCAGGTGTCCTTCAGCAGATGAATAGATAAAGAAAATGTGATATTTAGATTTTAAGTAGTTAAATAAGAGCAGGCAGAAGAAAGATTTCGTGTCTTCACCTGAAATACTATGAACATAGTCACACGTGGCCATTCTAAGAGGCAGCTGCCAGGATGGAAACTGAAGGGCTTTCTCCCCAACAGTGGGTATATTCCCTAATGGGACATAAGAGTTTATACATATGTCAGTTCATAAACTAGACTGTTCTAAACTGTTTTTTTTTTTTTTCTTCAGTGTTAGCTCTCCTTAGCTTTATTTCAGCTGATAGCTAACGCTATATCCAGTGCGGGGGTTGTCCCCACGTACAGACTCTGCATGTTTGGCCTTCCCTTTGGTCCCCTGTGCTCCAGTCCAAACCATCTTCCCCCTTGTGCTGGATCCCATAACCAAAGCCCACCTCTCTGCTTCAGTGTTCCCAGTCTCCAGCCAACGAGCACTACAGAGCCAGTCACACGGTCTACAGATGCATGGGGACACTTGTGTTCTCTGACCTTCATAAAACCGTGTATGGCAACTCATCTTCTGATCCTGGGCAGCAGTTTGAAGTCCTTACAACTTGAAGAGAATTCCTAGGTGGTCTTTCCCCTCTTCTGTTTTTTTTTTTTTTTTTTTTTCTTTTTTTTTTTCCTTTTCGGTACAGAGTGGGTGTGTGGTCCTCTTCCTTGAGAAACTAGCAGTCTCTAAGCAGAACTCACTCACCTTCCTGCCACCCCTCTCTCTAGTGATCAGTATCCCCTGTGGAGAACACAGTAGAAGACATGCCTCCTCTGTCCATCCTCTGGACTGCCCTCACTCTCACCACCTCAGACTCTCACTGCATCCCTTTGTCTGGATGGGTCTCCAGTCGCTCCCTCTGCCTGGTTCTATTAGTGAACATCAAAGATGCTCTAGCCTCTCCCACCTGAAACGGGCTCCTGCAAGTGCCTGTCCTCTTCTGGTTGTTACCTATATCTGTCTTTCATGTTTTTGACATTTTCAGTTTGAAGTGACTGGGGAAGGTCACATTGGATGTATCTAGTAGGCATCTAGAGATGTGACTCTGAGTGCTGAGGAGCTACCTGGGCTAACAGCATGGAATTAAGGTGTGGATTTTAGAGTAAGTGGGAAACAAAAGATGATCATTGATACTGTGGGAGCAGGGGGAATTGTCCAGGCTGGAGTTGAGAGAGAGATGAGGTCTAGGTAGAGGAACATCTGGGATGCTATAACTTCCATGAAGCTTAGGAGTCACACTTAGTAGATGTTTTTAAGAATTCTGAAATCCCTAAAAATTATAATAGCTAATACATGAGCAATAGCTGTGTGCCGTCATTGTTCTAAATGCTTTATAACCCTCACAACTATGAGAGGCAGTTATTACAACAACCCTATTTTGAAAAGGGGAAATGGTGGCTCAGAGAGGTTTTATAACTTTTGAAAAAGATTGCAGCTAAGCAAAAATGGGACCTATGTCAGAGCGTTCTAAAATCTGCTTGTTTAACCAGACTCTACATCATTCCTCCATACAGAACAGAAATTATATGAAAGATCAGGAGAGATTTTATCTAATTTGTGCAATAAATTTTAAATATCTATAGACAGAATTAATGACAAAATGTTTTATAACAGTGGTTTATAGGAATTTATCAAGAACTCTATCAATATATGAACTAGCAAGTATCCTGAGATTATTTTTTAAATTGTTCACAAATTTATTTAGCCATCACTTACTATTTTTCTTATGTCAGGTGTGATGCTTGGGTGAACTTTCCCTCCTTATAACAAATAACTGAGATGACCATATTTATAGAGATAATGGTTTATTTTGGCTCATGATTTTAGAGGTTCCAATCTCCGATCAGGTGGACTCATTGCTTTTAGGATTCTGGTGGGAGTGCTGGGTGGCAGTGGTGGGGAGCATGTGGCAAAGCAAAAATACTCAACTTGTATTTTTTTTTTCCAGGAAGCAAAAGAGAGAGGAAGGGATGGCCCCATATTTCCTTTTGAGGGCACAGCCCATGATAACTTGAGGACCTACCTCTTAATGGATTCACCATTTCCCAGTAGCACTGTGGGATGGGGCCAAGCCTTTAGCATAGGAGGCTTTGGGAAACACTTCTCTGAACTATAGCATGAATGCAAAGGTGGTTGAAAGCAGTCCCAGATTTCTGGTGGCTCATTGACTTGTAAAAAATCCCTCTGTGAAAATGCTTGCCACAATGGGGAAAGGGCCATGAAAGAAGTTGCTAGAAGACAGTCTTGTGCTTTGGTTCCAAAGTCAGGTGGATTAAGCCTTAGATGCTCTCATCCCAAAAGAAAGAGGAATATTAACTCCCAAAATGTTGTTGCAGAGATGGGGTGGGGGAAATGGCACACACAGCTCCCAGGGCACTGCCTGGCACAGAACAGGCAAGGGGCTGCTAATGATAGAACATTGGGACCTGGGGTAACACAGCTTTATGTGGCACAAACAGTGGCAGAGAGCATGGGGAAATTACTTAGCCCTTGTAAAAGAATCTGAATGTTTATCCTTCAAGTTAGTGTATTCCAAAGTAAGGAGCATGCATGCCCTCCTCGAAGTTTCCAAAATGATTCCCTTGTTTGGTGAAGATAAGAGCTTCTATGAGTGTTTAGAATTTTTTATCCTTTAAAATTTTACATTTTGTATGTTTTAAGATAAACCTATTTATTTTGCATAGTAGTACATCTAAGCAAGTTGTAAACAAACAAATATTTTGAGGTAGAGTCTAAAAAAATGTCATGTAAACAAAAGGGTGCATAAATAAAAAGGTTATAGGAAGTCACTGAGGAGTTCTTAGCAGGAAAATAAAACATATACACTCTTGAATTTCTAGTGGATCTTTCTAAATAGGGTGAAGCAAAGACAGAATGTATCAAAAATAAAGGCAAGGCCTGCCAGGAGGTGATTAAAATAGGCAAAGTACTCAAATTCCCAATAGAACAACCTTTGGGGTTTTTTTTAACAAGAACTGGAATTTTCATTAATTTCTTCAATCAAAATATATTCTGTATCTTTCAAAATATTCTGTTCTTAATCAATGACCATAATCTGCAAATTATTTTATATGGTGGGTTACATACTTAGTTTTAATTTCTGCCAAAAGATACATAGTTCTAAATTTTTCCAACCAATATGTTGCAAAAAGATTATGTATTTCAGTGATATATAAAAATGATCTCTATCCGATATAGGCATCTGACATGAAAACACAAGATGAGAACATCAATGTAAAATAAATGCCCATTAAAAATCATTTTAAAAACTTGAAATATTATTTTCATATTTAAAAATAATTCTCATTATTTTAAAATTTTAAATAGACCTGGCACCAATTGTCCACATAGCCTTGATTTTTGCTACATGAGACATTATCAGATGTAAAAAATTTCTTTCATATCACATTGATATTGGTTCAGTTGGGAGTATATCCAAAAGCATCTTCATAATGAAAAAACTTATGAAAAGCAGTAACTATCCTGCTTTCATTCCAAAGAAAATATTTTATCTATTGACCTGATTTTGGTTTTGCTGCTGAAGTTTGCAATTTACATTGCTTTGTCATTTAAGATTTTTTTCCCCATTTCAGTGTTCTACATTTTCTCCCATTGCAGTATTCCCCAATATCCATACCTTCTTGTCTTTGTATATCTTCTGCTAAATGGTTTATAAAGCACTCTAGCATATAACAAATATTCAAACACTGGAGAGCACTAGTAAACATAATTAACATTGTAATAACAATATTTGGATTTTCTAGCAAGGTTAACAACATTAAACAGAATCAGTTTCCAAATTACTAGTTTAAAGACTTGGTATGCATCCAAAATTTGTTGTTAGAATCCCAGTTGTGGGATTTATAAGTATACTCTGTTGTATTAGTCAGCTTTCATCACTGTGAAAAATTACCTGGGATAATAAATTTATAAAGAAGAAAGGTTTATTTTGGCTCATGGTGTCAGTCCATGGTCACTTGGCCTTGTTGCTTTGGGCCTGTGGAGGCATGTTATATCATAGTGGAGCACATGGTAGAGGATCTGTTCACCTCATGGTGGCCAGAAAGCAAACAAGAAGAGAGGCTGGGGTCCCAATATCACCCTCAAAGGTTTTCCCCAATAATCTAACTTCCTTCTACTAACTTTCCTTCCCCACCTTTTAAAAGTTCTTTCCCCACCTTCTAAAAGTTCCACCACTTCCCAACAGTACCATAGGCTAGCAGCCAAGTCCTTAACATATGGGTTTGGTGGGACATTTGAGATCCAAATTATAGCACGTGTATAAGCTTCTTAATATTTCTCTTATTTGCAAGAATATCTTAGCAGGAGACAGGACCAGAAGTACACACTTGTAACATGGTAATCACAATAAGCAAGACTGATTACATGGTTATGATTTCCCTTCTTCAAACTCCTTCTCCATTCCTGAAGATATTGACCTTAACTTTCAATTCCCATATTGGGGTCTCCTCCTTTTAATACTAATAGAATCAAGACAGTAACAGTATCAAAACAATAATGTCTCTAGGTTGATTGTTAAGCTTCCGTCATCACAGAATTTTAGTGTTTTTCACTTTCCCAATTTCTTGACTGATTTGGGGAGAGGATTATTTGCAAAACCATAAACTTTGCTATCAAAGCAGAGGGAGAATTTTTGCATGAAAACAATAAATCCAAGTGAAAAGTCACAATGAACTGAACTAGAGCAGTGGTGTAGGGTTATAAATGGGTGGATATGAGCATTTCTCTGGAGGTTGAGAAGAGCATGTGGCATATGCTAAGGGATGTGAAGAGTAAGATTCCTCTAGAATGACCAGGTAAACTATTTGTGTACAGACAGGGATCTCTAGTTTTGGCAGCGCTCAAGAGAAATGTGATTAATTGCTGTGCAACTAATCATCCAAAAACTTAGTGGCTTTCATTAGGAACACAAATCAAAACCACAATGAGATACCACATCATGCCCATTAGGATGGTTACTATAAAACAAATAGAAAAAATGACCAAAAACAGCTCCCAAGCTCTCAGAAATAAGGGTTGGCAAGGATGTGAATCAATTGGAACACTTATGCGCCATCATAGGAAGGTAATGGGGTACAAGATGACAATTCCTCAAAGATTAAAAATAGGCTGGGCATGGTGGCACACACCAGAAATCCCAGCTTCTTGGGAGGCTGGGCCCAGAGGATCGCAAGTTCAAAAAGCCAGCCTCATCAACTTAGTGAGACCCTGTCACAAAATAGGAAAAAAAAAAAAAAAAAAAAAAAGAAAGAAATTTAAAAAGGTTTGGGATATGGTTCAGTGGTTAAGGACTTCTGGGTTCAATCCTTGGTACAAAAAAATTTAAAATAGAATTATATGTAATCTAAAGTTTAGGGCATAATACTGGGCATAATACTCAAAAGAACTTAAAGCAGAGTCTTGAACAGGTATTTATACATTAGTATTCATGGCATTATACATAATAGCCCAAAGGTGGAAGCAACCCGTGTTCAATGGAAATAAATAGAAAAATAAGATATAGGGTATATGTGAATATTATTCAGCCTCAAAAAGAGGGACATTCTGAAGTTCACAGATGAACCCCAAGGACATTGTGCTAAGTGAAATAAATTGGAAAAGGCCAAATAATGTATGAAACCACTTCAGTGAGGTACCCAGAGTAGTCAAATTCATAGAGACAAAGTAGCACAGTGGCTACTAGGGCCTGGGGTAGGGGGATGGGCAGTACTGTTCAATGGGTACAAAGTTTTTATGAGATGAGGAAAAGGTTCTGGAGATAGTGGCATTGGTGTACAACAATGAATGTATATTTAAGAGAATTTTACACTTAAAACAATTGAAATGGCAAATTTATGTCATATAAATTTTACTAGTCTTAGGAGGAAGAATAAGAGCAAACTGCTGCTTTAAACCAGGGTCATGATTCAGTAGTGAAGCACACATGGTTCCCTAGCAGCAAGCAAGGATTTAGTGATAATACTTCTGTTTCCCAGTATGCTGCCTTGCTAGAGTGACAGAGGGAAAGTAAAGTGTAGGGATGAGCAGGGTCTTGTCTAGGTCTGACTCAATCTAGCTGGGCAAACAGCTTCCCAATGGACAGGCTGTTAGAAGGAGGGGAAGAGACTCAGCTGCAGACTCACAGGGATTGGACACTCTGTCTGCCCATCCCAGTTGGGTGACCTCAAGAGTCATTCACATGTATGATGGTTGAAGCTAGCTATGCTGAGACCTTAGCTGGGCTGTCCTTGGACCACCTTTACAAAGCCTCTGTGGACACATGGCCTGGGCTTTTTGGAGCTTGGTATGTGAATTCTTTAAAAGTGAACATCCTAATAGAATAAAGTGGAACTGCCTGGTGTTTTTAATGACCTAGCCTTGGTCCCCTCTGCCATACTCCTGTGGTCAAGACAGTAATATTGTAAGAAAAGCATATGAGATATATTGTCATGGCCGTTTACTAATAATTCTTTTTTATTCCTCTACTTTAAGTTTGCTTACCCATGAAATACTTAAAGAAGGCAGAGAAAAGGGGTTTTTCCTATATCACAAATTGTCCCCAGTATAACACTGGCAGCCATTCCTATTATGTATGTGTTTTGATGAGCCTGTATTTTATTTTCATTGCTATCAATGGTGGGCATGTATGTAAGAGGGAAATGTACCAAAAGGACAAAACGACTTAGGATTTCTGTAGTTGGGACAGATAAATAGACCTCAGACACAACCTTACCTTCCCACATGCTGATACTAAAGACCTGCTGAGGATATTTTCCCAAAATCCAATGCAACATGTTCTTTAATCCAACACTCTTTTATCTGTGATCAGCATTCTGGAATGGACATTTTCTATTCTACTTTTATCACACTATCTATATAGATTTTTAGTGTTTTTTCAGGGAAAAAATATGATTTTTGTTTATTTTTTCTACTTTAAAATTTTTTAATTTTTTTTTTTTTCTCTTTGTGCTGGGATGGAACTCAGAGTATCATGGAGGAGCCTAGGCAAGTGCTCTACCATGGGGCTACATCTCCAGCCCAAGTCCATTGTTTACATCATGTTCTTTTCTGGCTGATGAAGTTTTCTAGATTATCTTCATTAAAAGTCTACATTTAAAAATGTGATTTTTTTTCTTGCTGTTAATTTAGTTTAAAATTAAAAGTTAATTTTAAAATCATTGATCCTAGCTACTTTCTCAACATCCTAACACTGGTCATAAGATGCACAGATTGAGAAAATAAAATCATGTTTTTTAAAAGAAAGCAAGCCAAGTTTTGCCGCCTTCTTTAAAAAGTACATCACCCACGAGCCTGATGATCTGGCAAATGCACAGCTTGAGCTAGCTCTGAGAAAATGCCTCAGAAGATTCATTCTAAAAGTGTATTTTGACCTTATTAAGACCACAAAGAGGAGAACATGAAGACATCAATATAGTAGATGATATGAGCATTTTTGGTGTCATTAAGAAATGTACCAACTGATGCCACTCAACACAGAGTTCTTTCCAGGTCAGGATGAACTTGGGATTGGACTGTTGAAAGAATTGGCAAGACAGTTTCATTTCTCAGTGAAGCAAAACATAGGGAACAACTATCAATTAGAAGATACATAGCTATAAGTGATATCTACTTTGAAGAAAGAGTCAGAGATACAACCTCTTTATTGTTAGAACAATTCTGACAACTGCAAAAACCATGTTCTGTGTATCTATCTTCCTTTTAACATTTGTATTATTTTTAGCTATCCAAATGTATATACACATTCATATAAAAACAATATAGACCAAGACAAAAAAAATGAAACAATAAAACTTACCTTTCTGGGCATGGTGGTGCATGCCTGTAATCCCAGCAACTAGGGAGACTGAAGCAGGAGGATTGCAAGTTCAAGGTCAGTCTCAGCAACTTAACAATGCCCTAAGAAACTTTGCAAGACCCTGTTCAAAAAAAAGGGGCAGGGGGCTGGGCATGTAACTCAGTGATAAAGCCCTTGATTTAACTTCCTCGTACCAAAAAACCAAACCAGAACAAAATAACAAAAAAGAAAACTCCCCTCTGTCCCAGGTTCTTCTCTCATTGCTGCTGTCCACCCCACAGGTAACTTACCTCTGTTGTTTCTAAGCCTTACCTTATATACATGCCTATGCATATTATGATTATTTTATTGTACTTATGTAGGACCATTTTGTATGTACTATTTTGTAACCTGCTTATTTACACTTTACAGTGTCTTGGTTCATTTTAGTACTTGGGATGCTCTTTAGAATTTCATAGCTCTGCAGGTCTTTACTGACTGACATTTACAGTGACCATCATTGGTTATGATTTTTATGCACAAGTGTGAGAACTTCTTTAGGATGGATATCTACAAGAAGAATTAGTCGGATGAGGCATGCATATTTTTAATTTTAATTAATGTTGCCAAATTACCTTCCAAAAAACTGGACCAATTTACACCTCCAACCTACACTATAAAAATGTGTCTGTTCCCTGTTCCCCTGCCAACAGCCTTGGCATATTTTATTGCATTTCTGTAGGTATTAGTGAGGTTGAGCTTTTTCTATCTGTCATTTTGCCATTTGTTTTGCTTTTCAGAGAATTGCCATTTATTACTTGGGTTATTTGACTCTCTTGCTCTTTTTTAAAAAAATTATCTTAATTGCTTATATGCTCAAGATATTAAGAGATTTCTAAACTTCAGGAAGGCAGGAATCATGTCTTAACCTTTTTTCTATTCTTTTGGACTTAACACCATGCTAACTTATTTTTGTGGCCTTTACAAAATTAAAGATTAGATTTGGTTAAGCCTCAGCTATGTGTGAGATTAGAAACCGACACAAAAGCAAAATAGACATAAAAACAAGACTAAAAGTTGGTGTCCTAGAAAGGATTAACAATGTATAAAAATATCTGGTCAGAAAGCAAAAAATGTTTGGAGACATTTTTATTAGGAAATTGGCACATCCTTTTTTTTGTTAGAAATTAAAGCAGGAACAAAAGGGAAAAAACCTTGAAAGGTAGCTGTGTTGAAGGATAGACTTGCAGATGGGTTTGCATCATCAGGAAGACTCTTGGATGTATGAGCTTGTGCCAACCAGAAGGGCGTTCATTCCCGTTATCAAGACAACTCTGTTCCAAGAGCGGTGTCAGCAGAAGTCTTAAACAGTTCTCATCCTCCTATTATTTACAGAGGTCCCTGGCTGGTTGTCTCCTTTCTCAATAGACTGTTTCCATATTGCTGTCTGATTCAGGGTGTAGTACTCGACTCCACCCTATTGCCTGAGTATAACTCCCCCTTCCCCAGATTTACCTTCCTGCTCTCCTCACATGGTCTGTCTTCCTTCCTGACCATGTCTTCTATGCCCTTTTCCTTCCTTCCTTTGGCATCTCTAGATCCAAAAGGCTTTTATATCCATCTACTTTCTGTTGCTAAAACAAAGTATCTAAGGCTGAAAACTTTATAAAGAAAAGTTTTGAAGGTTGAACATTCAAGATTGAGTGGATCCATTGGTTCAGTTTCTGGTGAGGTTCTCCCTTGACTACGTCACAATGTGGCAGATGAGATCTTGGCATGATAGATGAGGCAGGAAGCCCAAGTGATTCAGGGGTCAGGTTCATTCACTTTCATGAGGGCTAGCAGGGATTCCATGAAAAGTACATTAATTCTTTCCAAGGGCAGCACCCAGATCCCTAATTACCTTGCAGTGAACCACACCTCTTAAAGGTTCCCTCACCCTTTGATATCACCCCACTGATGACCAAACTTTCAGCACATGAACCTTTGTGGGATGCTCAAAGCACAGCAGCTTCCTTGACCTTTCTAACCTATCAAGTCTCTATTTACACACCAATAATAAGTGAAGATTGCTCATGCTCTCAAAATCTGGTGAGAGTACAAATTGATATAGTCCTTCTGGAGAAAATGTGCTCTCCAAGGTGTAATCAGTCATAGGTTTCAAAACTTTAAAATGTGCATATCATTTGAGTTGTAAGGACATAATGCAACAAAGATACATCTGAATAAGAAACTGGAAAGAGGGGGATGGCATAGGATGATAGGTCTGTCCACAAGATGGTGTTATTTTTTCTTTCAGTTTAATATTTATCTTGAACTGTGCCATTAATAATACCAACATGCTAATCGCTAATCATCTTAGATATTGGGAACTGGGTGATTTTTAAAACAATTATATTATGCATTTTGGCATTTTCTAAAGTTGGTTTTTTTTTTGTTGTTGTTTTTTTTTTGAATCAGGGTTGAACCCAGGGTGCTTAACCACATCCCTAACCTTTTTTTTTCTATTTTATTTAGAGACAGGATCTCACTGAGTTGCAGAGGCTGGCTCTGAACTCATGATCCTCCTGTCTTGGCCTCCCAAGCCTCTGGAATTGTAGGTGTGCTCCACCTCTTGCCTGGCTATGATTTTTCATTAGAAACATAATATTGTTTTTATGATAAGAATTGTATTATCAACAAATTCCAAGAGGAGAGGGAAAAGGAGAGATGGAGAAATCCTAAAAGAGAATGTAAAAACTTACTACATTAGTTGGCTTTTTATCACTGTGACCAAATACCAGATATAAACAACTTGAGGGAGGAAAGGTTTTTTTGTTTGTTTGTTTGTTTGTTTTTTGGCCTGTGGTTTCAGAGGTTGCAGTCCATATTTTGCCAGTTTCACTGCTCAGGGCCTGAGGTGAGGCAGAGCATCATGATGGAAGGGTATAGTGGGGAGCACTACGCAGCTCACGGCACCCTGGAATGAGGAGGAGAGAAGGGGCTGGGACAAAATATACCCTTTCAGGACCTGGCCCTAGTGACCAACTTCCTCTAACTAGGACGCACTTCCTACAGTTTTCACCATCTTTCGAATATCCATTCAAATGATTAATCCATCAGATTAGATCCTTTGAGATACAAACATTTCCTAAAAGCCCCACCTCTAAACACATGAGACCTGGGGGTACATTCCAGATCCAAAAATAACACATATCACTATGACATATTGGGCTTCTGATTTTATTTATTTATTTATTTATTTTTGGAACTGGGGATTGAACTCAGGGGCACTCGGCCACTGAGCCACATCCCCAGCCCTATTTTGTATTTTATTTAGAGACAGGATCTCACTGAGTTGCTTAGGGCCTCACTAAGTTGCTGAGGCTGGCTTTGAACTCGTGAGGGCTTCTGATTTAAACAAACTGACTGGGGAAAAAAAATAAGACAATTGGGTTAATATGACTACTGACTGGATGTTTGATGTTAAGAATTATTGCTTTAAATTTATGACAATGAAATTGTCTTTTCACGACATGTGCTTAAACATTGACAAGCAAAATGTCTCACTTTTTACGTGAGACATTTGCTTTAAAATTATCTGGTGGGATCTGGGAAGGAGGGGAAGGACGTAGAGGAAATAAGGTAGTCAAAGTGGGGTAATGAGTACATGAGGAGTCCTTATATTCTATTTTTGGGTAGGTTTGAAATCTTCCATAATAAAGTTTTTAAAAGATAGTCATAAGGGACAATGTACTTCGAAGACTGCACCTCTGAAATTAGTCCTCCAAAAGCCAATGTTACTTCACCACTCTCCTCTCTGGCTTCTGTTTCTCTCTATCCTCTGGTGCTTCCTTTACCTCAGTCATGGGCTTAAAGTGACTTTTCTGTCTTGGCCAAGAGTTTATGGGCTTGAGAACTAGCAAAATATTCGCCCTGGCAGGGCTTTGGAACCCTCATCCTCATCTCCTTCTCTAGCCTCATGGACAATCCTTGACTGAGCATAAACCAGACTCAAAGGATCTTCTCCCTTAGCCATAAGAGGGCAAAATCAATATTGCTTACCCAGGAATTCTAGTAGTGTTAGTTTCAGTCATTTTCTCAGTTCTCTTGCTGTGTCTGCCTCACAGTCAGTGCATATTTGTGTTACCATTCAAAGGACAATGTCATTCTTTTAAAGGTAAATGTTATCTCTTTGAACATAAAGATTGTATCTTAGTATTCTTGGGTTCATTCAGGGGTCTTAGTTCAAGGATAGGCCTGAACAGGGTTCATGTTTCTCCATCACCCATTCTAAACCCTTCGGAAGTTCTCTCACTGACTTTCAGTGATAGCAGAATTAAGCAATATGCTTTTCTTTTACACTTATTGTTTTGCTATTTCATTCCTTTAAAAAATCATCACGAATAAGAAATTGTTAGACATGTGGAGATGTTAGGGTTGGGAGTGAAAGCAAAATTGTGTCTCACTTCTTGGATTTTACTAAATATGCTATGTCACCAGAATTGACAATTTTCAAAATGTCCCTAAATACCCATGTTTCTTCCTTAATATGTTATCTATTTATAAATATTCTTAAGTGTGACTTCTTTGAAATATCTTCAGTGTTAGACTGAGCTGGACTCTAGTTCCTCTGGGGAAACCTAACTCATGTAAAAGCTGGACATCTTTCTGTGAAGAGTGCTTTGACGCTCAGAAGGTCCCAGTTCCAAAGGTCTTTGCCATGCCTCTGTTATCAGTGACTTCATGGGTAGAGGAGTCCTCATGTTCTAATCCTTCTAAAATATTTTCTCCTCGGCAACCAAAAGGATCTCTCCAGAACAATCTAAACATGTCATGCCTTGCCCAACACCCTCCAGTGACCGCCCACCCCCTGCCATTCTTTTCTTAGGACTAAAGTCCATTTGCCTCAAAAAGGCCTGTTATGTGCTTCCTGACTTGACCCTTTTATGTCTCCCACCTTGTATCTTGTACTTCTCCAGTGTGACAAACATCCTCCTCTCTCACAAAAGCCACTTCTTTGTACTTCTGTTTCCATTCCTTTGGTAGAGGACAGGCTCTTGAATACTTGCTGAATGAAAGAATGAATAAATGGCTAATTTATATGTATCTTTTCAGAATTGGCTCAGGAAGTTTTTGCTAGCACATATCTGAGTTAGATGATTTGTTTATTTGCTCCTATAGCATTGGATGCATTACTGTTTTATAATGGTCTGCTTGCTCCATGGTATATTTGTCTATTATCTCTCAGACCCACATTTGCTATTCTGTACCTTATTCTGTTGGGCCTGGTAGTCTGCAAACTCCATTTCCTAGATTCCCTTGCCCACCAGGTTCTTATTTTATCCTGACAATCAAAAACACTCCTGGGAGAGATCAGAAGACAGGAGAAAGGGCAAATCTTCCAACGTCTGGCTCCAAACAGTTTCTGCCAGCAGCTACTTACTATTTGCTGGTTGCTGCCTGTGTTGCTGCAGTGATAGCAGGCAGGGGTGATGGCCGATGCCAGTGGTACCTTTTAGAACTTCCATCCTCAGTCAAGGCAACAAACCCAGAACTGAATGCAAATGTCACAGCAAATTGGCAGGTCATGTCTGATTCAGGGACTCCAGCCCAGCAGCATTAGCTGCTTCTTATGTTTGGGTATCATCCCTTCTTCCTGTTCTCTCCACAGTTTCCTTTTGCTCTTTTAGCCTTTAGAGCATTTGTCGTGACTTGCCTGCACCAAGTTTCCTGTTCAAAATACGCTGTGGGGCTTTCTCTTTATCTGACCAGTCCCACCTCAGAGATGCTTAGTTTCTCAAAGGGAAGGACTGTCTTATTCATCTTTTAACCCAACTGCCCACCATAATACACAGAACACAGTAGTCTTGTCAATGTTAGGATGTAGAGAATGAGGAAAAATTCTTGGGACACTTTTTCTCCCCCTGGTAAACACATCCATATGGATTAAGTGTGTTAATATATTCACTTTATCTTTCTCCCACTCCTGTCCCAGCCTCCTCCCCACTCTCCATCTCTGTGGTTTGAATGGGACTAATTCCTGCCCAGTGGTTCCAAGTATGTGGATATAAACCATGCTGCTCCAATCACAGTTAATATAGGGAATTTTCTGGAACTATTGGAAAAGGGGCTTCTTTTCCTCTGAGCTGTGCCTCAGATGAACTATAAATGTATTTCTGGGAAAAACCTTTGCTCAAGTCTCTTGAGGCCAATATGTCTTTTCCATTCAGAAACTTCACTATTTGTTACTGAAAAATGAAGTTTCCATTATTTCTGTGGCCACAAAGAAAAATTATATTCATAAAATCTTAGCTGTGGATACTGCTGGTGACCAGGCAGCTAAGGTTATTAAAGTCATCTTTCTATATTAAATGAATGTAAGAAATTGTAGGCACTTTGGGAAGAAAACTACAATCTAATATGTTTCCTGTGATCTTGAAGGAGTATCCTAACTATGCATTAAGGGTGCAATCTGGAATACAGGGTCATCTAAAGGTTACATAGCAGAGAATCAAAGATACTTCAGACAGGACTGAGGTTGCTATTGAGGTGTAGGAAAGAAATCAAACTAAAAAGCAAGCAATAATTTAGTTCCTTTGTGGGTCTTCTAAACAGTGCATCAAACAAAATGGCACCCCTTGGGAAACTGTCAATTTCATGAACACTCTTTGGATGACTAAGAGGACAAATCATTCTTCCTTTGTCTGGTTCTGCTCCTAGATTTGATTAGCAAAATGGAAGGATTAGAAAGAACCAGTTCTTAGCAAGGTTGTTTCATTTCCTCTTGGGAGCATTTTAATCAAGAAATGCATATTGAGAACCTACTGTGTGCAAAGAGCTTTGCTAGAAGCTGATGTACAGAACACTCTTTCACTTGTATTCTTCGTTTTGTTTCTGTGACGGGATACAATGTCAATGTGGATTTGAAAAATGCAGTATGAAAATGTAGGGCCTGTAGGGGTAAAAGGTCACATAGATCTGCTTCCATCTCTGACCTCTGTCACCTTCCAGCCTGGGCAAATCGGTTCAGCTCTTTGGGTCTTAGTTTCTGTCTTTGTAAAAATAAGTGTAACAATGCTTGTCTCATGGGATTATTATAACAATTAGTGAAACAGTAGGTACAATTGGAAGACAGAAATGAATGTGAAGGAGGATCCTAACTCTGCCTTGAGGGTACATCCTTGAATAATGAATCATCAAAGGCAGGCAGAATACACCCAGCTCACTGTGGTACCACGACCTCTAGGGTTGCTCTTGCCTTTCACAGTGTATCAGTAAAACATTTATCAGGTCTTGAAAGTGTGACAGACCATTTAGGTGTGCCCTGAGGGATGGAGACACACACACCCCCTTTGTTAACAGGTCATTGGAGCAGATAGACACTAGGATAATTGTGATATGCTATGCCACTGAAATATGCAAGGTGCTAGGTGAGTTCAGAAAGGTGACAGAAAAATACTGATACACTGTGAACCCAGGAAAGCCAGAAAATGGCAGTCTGAAGAAAAATGGCTCCTTAACATAACTGCTCTATCATCAGAGTCATAAAATGTTCTCTTTTTCACGGTATGTATGAAACTCTTTGACCTTCTGATTCTTTTTTAAAATTATTTTCTAATTGTTGATGAACTTTTATCATTTATTCATATGTGGTGCTGAGAATCGAACCCAGTGCCTCACACATGCTAGGCAAGTGCTCCACCACTGAGCTGCAACTCCAGCCCTTGACCTCCTGATTCTAAAACCAATATTATTCCCTCCTCTGCTACCACCTTCTCTTCTCCCTTCCTCCTTCCCTCATCTTTTAATATCCCACAATGGCAATGGCAGTCATTATGCTTGGCCCTTGAACAGAGAAGGGGAGACTAAAGGACAATTAGGATTCTACAGGGGTCGGGGGGGTAACATTCCTCTGTCTTGCCTTTGGTTTCTAGATTTGGATTTGCATAAACGGGCACTGAAGCAGTTAGCTCCACCATTATCCCACTAGTCACTGAACACATACTGGAATGTCTTTTACATATATTCCCTGGGCACTAGGAATAGACAGAATTAATGATACCCCTGCTCTCTGGGACATAACAATAGAGTGGGGTCAAAATGAACAAATTATTCCAGGAGTTCAAAAGTCTTTGGTGAAGTCCAGGTGCTTATGGACTTAACAGGGTAACTAGCCTTATCTGGAAAGGCAAAGAGGGCAATGTGGGAAGCCGTGTTTAAGTTGGAGGATGCATTGGAATTAACTAGAATGAAGAGGGAATATCCCCTTTCCTACTTGTCATTCCCCTTCCTCTACCATTCAAGTCCAGACTCTGTCCCTACTCATGGAGGATAGCAACCCCTGTTCTTCAGCTTAAACTATTCACCACTAAGGAGTATGTACGAACACAGCTTAAAACTCCTCCTACCATTGGTTCCTTAGACTCATCAGTTTATTTCTTTGTATTGTGTGTAGGGGGTGACAACCTTACCAAGAAGTCAATCCTGTCTCCTCAGGCTGAGTGAGGGTCATGTATTGTCAGAGAGATGGAGTTCTAGCTTCACCAGGGTCTCAGAGGAAGCCCAGACACTATTCCATTATGTTAATCGGTTTTGTGTCACTATAATCAGATACTCAACATGGGCTACTTATGAAGTAAAGAGACTTATTTTGGCTTATGGTTCTGGAGTCCAAGATTGGGTGGTCACACTGGTTTAGGCCTCTAGTGAGGGTGCTGGATGGCAATGGCAGGAAGCATGTGTTGGAACAAATTGCTCACATCTCAAACCAGAGCATTAGACTGGACCTTAATCCTATTCATGGGCATGTACCACTCATGACCTAAAACCCCATCTCTTAAAGGTGTCATCATCTACCTATACACTATGCACTAGGGGGACCAAATCTTAACACCATGGACCTTTGGGAGACACTATCCATATTCAAACTATAGTATCCCTCTTCCTTGCAATTCTAATTGACCAAGCTTAGTTTGAATTGTGTTGTTGTCACTTGCTACCAAGCCCTGACTATTATAATCATGTAACTGAATGAATGTTTGCTTTTTTGTATAGTATATATTTTCAACCTAAATCTTAGCATAAGCATTTTAACAACTGAAGGCAAATATAATCTTAAAAAAAAAAACCCTACCTATGTTAAAATGAACTTCAAATTAGGGTACCATTATCTACATGTTTTACTAAGTTCTTTCAGAGTCCTAGATTTTTGGAATTAGAAATCTATATTCTTGAACCCTTTAAAATTGTTTAAATAAAAAGATAGTGTGGCTTTATTTCCAATTACACGTTTTGGTGAGGAAGCCTAGGTACCACAAAATCAGAAAACAAAAAAACAAAAAACCCAATAGGTAGTACCTGGAGAATGGATAAATATAGCATTTGGGAAAGATATCCAATCTGTGAGTGGGCTCAAGTGGTACCCTGAGTCCCTTGGGCAGAAAGTGGGCCTTTTCCTGTTGCTGAAACAGTCTATTGACAGAAAGAGGAATGACTGTGCTGTACTCGTTTGCTAGGCCCACCATAACAATACCATAAACTGGGTGGCTTAAACAACATAAATGTATATTCTCAGAATTCTGGAGGCTAGAAGTCCAAAATCAAGATATTGAGATTTGATTTCTTCTGAGACCTCCCTGCTGCCTTTCAGATGACTGCCTTCTTCCTTAGTCCTCATAGAGCTTTCCTCTGTAGTAATACATGTCTGCATCCAACCTTCCCCTTCTTGTAAAGGTACCAGTTAGGTTAGGGCCCACCATCTGACCTTATTTTACTGTAATTACTTTATTTGAAGGCCCCATATCTAGATGCAGTCACACTTTGAAGTACTAGAGTTAGGACTTCTACATAGGAGTTTTGGGGGGGACATAATTCAGTCCATAATACATGTGGAAACATCCACTTTTCGTTTTAGAAAAATGATTCATTTTTCCTTCAGAAAAAAATATCTTGACAATTACTGGTAACTTGGTTAAGAACTAGCATTATTATAAGCTGAAGAATGTACATTAATTTAGCCACAAAGAAAAGGGAGTTTCTTTGTGGAATCAGATGGGAGAGACAAGTGGGTCTTATTGAGGAAGATGTTAAAAAGGACCATGTAGTGACAATGAATTAATAAGCTGGCCAAAGATGTGGGTATTCAGACACACAACAGATGGGCAGAGGATCTGAGTACAAAAATAACAGTGTGAGAGTAACTGATTAATTTTGCTGCTTCTGATTAAATTTGCTGTTTCTAGAGGGATTTAGACATGTTTTGAGTGGAAAGGGGCCTTAGAGACCAACTACTCTTTGGGCTGCTCAGAGGTCAGTCTGCAGCAGCTTGATAGATGGTTATCGACCTCAGTTCAAACCAGCCCTCTCTTTCTGAAGATCAGACCCACAGGGGCACACTCATCTCTAAGTGGACATTTCCAAATGTTAGAATATGTTGAATTTACATCTTTCTTGCTATCATCTTCACCGATGAATCTTATCAATAGGTTTCAAGTTGCTTCAGAAATCCAATCTTCCCTTTCCCCATTGTATACAACATAATTTTAAGCTTTGCAAATTCTGCATGCCTTAGTTTTCATGATTGTACTATTCTATTCATTCACCTGTTTATTACATGAAATGGTTTCAAATTCTATCCTTTTCCTAGTTACTCTTATTGTGTCAAAATTAGTTTTAAGAATGTCCTGCATCTCTCAAATGCAGAATGGAGAATCCTTTTTTTTTTGGGTACCAGGGATTGAACCCAGGGGCACTTAACCACTCTAAACCACTGTCACAGCCCCAGCCCTTCTTATTTTTTTATTTTGCAACAGGGTCTCACTAAATTGCTTAGGATCTTGCTAAGTTGCTGAGGCAGGCCTTAAACTTAAAATTTTCCTGCCTCAGCTTCCTGAGTGCCTGGGATTATAGATTGCACCACCATGCCCAGTGTTACTTTTTATAAAGAGGCAAAAGAGTCTGATAAAATGTGGCATTAGATTTTTTTTTTTAAGCAGTCACTAATGGTCCATATTTGTGGTCAAGTAACAGCAGCCATGGTAATAATTATTAAGCACTTGTTATTAGCTTTCTAATGCAATGTAACAAATTACCCCAGAACTTAATAACTTAAAACAACAAACAATAACTCAGTTTCTGAGAATTGGGTATTTAAAAGTGACTTAAATTGGAGTTCCAGCTCAGTCTTTTGTGAAATTGTGGGGGACTGCAGGCCCTGATTTTACTGGGACTGGAGGGTCACTTCTAAGATGATTGACATGGCTATCGGTGGGATATCTATTCCTCACCAAGTGGTCTCTCAATCATGACTGGTTCCAGAGCCTTTTATTACTTATCTGAGGAGTAATGTATGAATTATTCTGCTATATTCAACATTAGTAAAGTTGGGGATCATGGGTACCATTTCAGATGCATTAAATTAAGCATTTGCTACATGCTAGTTACTCTTCCTATGCTTGTATTAGCCAAAGCATTTCCATGCACCCTCTAAATGTTATCCTCTTCCCAAATAGAAGCTACTGTCTTCACTTCATCTTACATTTAAGGCAAGTAATACCTAGAAATGTTAAGTAACTTAAGTGTTGCTTAGTAAGTGATAGAGCAGATAATACTTCAGTGTAACTTCAGAGCAAAATGTCTATTTTCTTACCTATAGCCTTTCATTTTTACTAGCCTCATCTCCTCATTCCATTCTCATGCAATTTTTTAAGCATTTCTGCAAACTTTTGCATTTTACCTCTGTTGCCTTGTTAAACATTACAGAAACAAGAGTGAAATTACATTATTTGTGAATTCCTTTTATCTATACTCATGCTATCTACAAATCTTTCCAGTTGTGCATATGACTTGATGTGAACTAACCATGAAGAAATCAGGATGCAGATGTGACACAATTAGAATAAAATCCCGGTGACAAAATGTATGTAGTTTTTAAACTCAAATTATTTTTAAAATTAAAGATTAAATTTGCACCTCATCACCAAATTTGGTCAATGTAGACATGAATGTATAATTTGATGTAGCTGCAATCCTTTGATGTTCCTATACAATTGGCTCAAAGCTTTTGTTCTTATCCTTGTTCTTCAGGAAGACCAGTCTCTCGACATTTCTAAAAATTCCATGATTTTTACATACTTGCCCTCACTGTGCACTTGAATACCTGTTTCCACTCAACTCCAGTTCCTGCTTCTTGCTGCTGCTGTTCATTTCTTTCTGCTCTCTAGAGTCTAGGAGGACATCTCCTCAGTGTTCTCTAAAATTGACTTGCAGATTAACATTATTTTTAGTGAGGTTCAAAAGGGAGGAACAGACAGGGAGGTAGAAATGACTGCAGATGACAATACCTGCCAGGAGAGGGTCACACTGACAAGCTGTCATTCATGTTATAGAATGCTATATAAAAATATGTCCATCTATATCTATACACACATCAATGTATATCCATTGGGGAAATACTGAGCTTACTTTCATTCAACAAACACTGTTGTGTCTCTTGATCACTGGGTTACAGAAAGAGATGAACAAGACCCACTCCATGGAAATGGCAGGATGATATTTTGATGTAGTAACCAAGATGGGTGGAATGACTATATTTTCACAACCCCCATCTGGGTGAGCATGAAGAAAAGCCTGGTGATGGCAATTTATGGGGACCTCCCCCTGCTCCTGCAGATTAATTTTCTTTCCTGTTACCATTCCTAACATCACACTGATCCTCATCACTCCCAAACCTACATGCAAGAGAAAAGAAAAAGGCACTTTATTCCAGATTTTATAACTTGGTATTCAACTTAGCAGTTCAGGAATTGGAAGTGAAAGTTACAGTTTAGTATCAAAATTGTTGGGAGTTTCAATAGCCTGTCTTGATCATAGAAACCAGAACAGACTGATACTGAAATGTCTCCTATACACAGATATACACATAATATTCTCTGTTTAATGTTACTGAGATTGAGCTCCAGAAGAAACTTAGTATTTATTGTATTTTTATTTATAGTGTTTACTTCACAGGGATGACTTGCCCTGTTGGGTGCAGCCCTCTCTGGTGGAGGTGGTGCACCGGACTCCTGGGCAGCCCAGTTCTATGCGGTGGCTTGGTTGAGTTGTTCTGCAATCTTCCCTAGAGTTTGTTTCTTTAGCCCCGTCAATGCTTCTGTAAACCAATGGATATTTTATAGTCAGTCACTTTCTGTAACATGAGTTTCACTTTCTATGCAATGACCAAAACATGTCAAATGAATACATTAAAAAAAAGGTCACATATGCAGTGGTTGGTTAAGCTCAGGCACCACAAGGGCAAACTGCCTGGATACCAGCTGCACCACTTACCAGCTACTGGATCTGGACAAGCTGCTTAACCTTCCTGTGCTTTAGTTTTCTCATTGGTGAAACGACTACGATAGGCAGAACACTCACCTCACAGGGTCCTGTGATGACTTAAACAAGAGGATGTATGCAAAGTGCTTTTAATACCACTTGGCACATAGTGCTTACTCAAGCAATATTTGTCTTTGTATTATGATAGTTAGCTTAACACTATTAAAAATGACCAAATTAACTAAAATTTACTGAGAATTCAAATTTTCAAGGATGAACACCAACTAGTAGAGAATTCTTCTGGTTAAAAACAAAAGCAAAATAAAGGCTATCAACAAAATAACCTTGAACTTGGCTGTTTTCACAGAGAACAGTTTTCTTTAAGAAGCTCCACACCTTGCAACAGTGCTTCTTATCAAGGTTTGCTTCTGCACAAACTTGAAAACTCGCAGTGTAGCAGAAAGAATGCTAGAGACTTTTAAATTGGGCTAACTGTGCATGAAAAAAGTTATTTGACTAACATTTTGACTATTTTGCTATTTTTAAATTATTAAAAATAAAGTTTGAATGTCCTTTAGTATAATCATCAGGCATGATTTTTTTCAAAAAGAAAGTGATTCTAAGGAGGAGAGTTAATGTTCTTTATTAACAATATTTTCTATTTTGTTCAGGAATTTTTTTAATGTTTTAATTATTTCTGAAGTGGGGAATGAACATATTTTATTATTTTCCTCTTAAATCAGTTATTTAAAATGAACATCGTTAAATAATCATCTCCTTTTCTGTACCTACAATTTTCTTTTTGTTCAAATGGGACTTACTAATTAGTATAATTTATCCCAGAAGAAAAATGACTTACTGAAATCAACAAATTCTGTTGGTGGTTTTATTATAGAACTTTGCTGGAATGAGCCTACTGAAATCATAAGGTGGGATTAATAAAAATTTAACAGGCTAAATCTTTACATTAAATCAATAATTTGAAAACAATAAATTGGGCTTGTAAGTTCTTTTGTGTGTGAAGGATGGGTTTCTCTGGTTAAAAACAACACTGGAATCTCACAGTGTAGCAGGAAGAATGCTAGTTTTGGAATAAGGTAATACTAAGAAGGCTGAGAGGTACATTAAAAAACAATGAACTTCTCAATATTTATGACCAACAATTAAATCTGTTGTCTGCTGAAGGATTTTAACTCCAGTATGAAGAGATGCTCTGTGCTTTCTGAACCTGGCCTAATATTTCTTGATGAGATGGGGAGCTTGGTCTGAGGTCAGGCAGTCTCCTGCAACCTTGCCAACATCTGTGTTTAGGTGTTCTCCTGTAACCCAGGGCAATGTCTTCTGCCTGGGGATGCCATGAGAAGTGGGTGAGATATCGCTCATAGTAATGGCCGGGTGAAGTATGGATGTCGGCAGGTGGTCAGTATTCATTAGTTCCATCTTCCCACCAAAAAGATGGAAGCAGATGTATCCATATAACTAGACAATAAGACATGGTGACAAGTTTGAATTCTCTCCATTATATTCTTTGTTCTTTGAGGAGGCTCCATGGAAGGCTTTGAAAAGGAACATCATAATTATGCCCATCCTCTGGATTAGACCATCATCCATTTCTCTTGAGAATCCCTCCATGGTTTGACAGGGTTACTCATTTCTTCCCTACTAGCAAAACCTAACCACAATCCCTCAGAAACTAAGATGTTGAACCTCTCTTCTTCACCAAGGTACTTGACTTGCTGACTGCAGTTCAACCCAGTGAAAGTTTGAGTCTTTCACAATGAGAAGCACTAACGTTTATTTGGTCAACAAATGCTGAGTGCCTGAAAGGGCCAGATACACTGCTGGTTGTCAGAACACACAGAACATGTGATTAGTAAATGCAGAGCTGCAGGACATCAGTCATAGTTATTTCCAGATGTCAATGAATGAATGACAATTTGCACAATATTTCATTAAATGCGTATTAGGACAATAATTACAGTTGGTGACATATAAAAAAACCAAGCCCAGAATGCAGGAACTGTTGCCAGCAAAGCATGTAGAAACAAGGTCCAAGTTGTGCGTAGGAGCTTGCTGGATAATCACAGTTGGCAATGTTCTCTGACAGCTGGGACCATTCTCAGCAGTCCACTTTATGGCTGAACAGTGTTACTAACTTATAAAAAATTCATGTCTACCTCTGAGACTTACATTTCCATTGTTAAATAATGAGCCAAACAAATGATGAAATAATGACTATGAACCCAAATATTTCAAGGCATGGGAAAAGCCACAACTTCTTTATCAACTGCAAAGAAAAATTTCTAGAAGACAGGCATGGATGAAGAAACTGTCTGAGCATAAAATACACATGAATAAATCTCATATCAGCACTGGTGCTAACAAACACTTATATTGTTGCAAAAACAGTCTTAAAAAGAGAGCGAGGAAGAGGCTGATGAGCATAGCTGTGCTATTTTTTCATCTCCAAAATTGCACTTCCTGGTCCACGGTTCTTTGCACTGCAGATGTTGCAGTATTGTGCAGGAGAATTCTGAAAATGTAATTAAAAAGCAGATTAAAAAAATCTTCTCTAGACTTTCATCTTCAAAAATAGTGTAGTAGTATTAGTAGGGGACAGAGAGGAAGAGATGAAATGTCATTCCTTTCTCTGGAGCTTATTTCTGGTTTACATAGGATTCACCCTGTTACCCAACAGCAGAATGTGGGGTTTCAGTGGCCTGGGGACCTGATGGTGATACTAAAGGATTAATGGCATCATAGTACACTACTCATTTTGAGAAAATCCTAGGAGAAACGTGATGGTTTTCTACTGCTCAGCAGTCATGGATTTTACCTGAATGAATTAACTAGGCATGCTTTTAAAATGTTTACTGTAACCTCCTATATATTTCAACATTTGAAAAACAGATAATTTCTTATGTGATATAAAACTACAGTTGTGCCCTGGTATCTGAGAGAGTTTGGTTCTAGGATCCCTTTCAGACACAAAACCCACACACATGCTCAAGCCCCTCATGTAAAATGGCACAGTACTTGCATATGACCTATGTATATGCTCCACATACTTTTAATCATGTTTAGATTACTTATAATATCTAATACAATGTAAATGTTATATAAAAAGTTGTTCCAGGGGTTGGGTTGTGGCTCAGTGGTAAAGCGCTTGCCTAGCATGTGTGAGGCACTGGTTTTGATCCTCAGCACCACATAAAAATTAATAAAATAAAGGTAGTGTGTCCATCTACAACTAATTAAAAAAAAAAAAAAGTTGTTCCAGTATACTGTTCAAGGAATAATGACCAAAAAATCTGCACTCTTTCAGCACAAGTGCAATCCCCTCTGCCCCAAATATTTCTGATCTGAGGTTGGTTGACTCCATGAACACAGAACCTGTGAAGACAGAGGGCTGACTGTGTATGACAATTTTTAAAAGCCTACAGAGCCATCAGGATGACAGGTTGTAGTTTTGAGCACATCCTCGGATTCCATCAATCTCTCTTTAATGTTGCCAAGCTGCCACTCACCATGCTAGGTACAGGCAGGCACTCCTTGTGGAACATGTGCCGGCAGTGGAAGACCACCACGCTGAAGGGCTTCGCTGCATCTGGGGCAGAAGAAAGAACTCAGACCAGGACATTGTTATACCAAGCCTAACTGAAAGTCCACCTGTAATTTAATTTTTCAGCAACAGGCTGCTCTGGAGGATGGCTTATTGACAAAAAGTATTCCCCAGGGGTGGTGTGCCCCAGTTCAAAACATGCATTATGATTGTGCTGCTATGGAATTCATGTATTACTTGCTTGGCTTCTGTGTCAGCTACCAAACTATAAATGGGGCAATATCACAACAAATGCAGGAATATTTATTTTAAAAACTAGAATCATTTAAGTGCCTGTGTGTGTCCAAACCCTCACCTTATCCTAACATGTGCATAATCTTTGTACACCACATGCTGAAGTCAGGCTTGTGGTTTTATTAAAATGCTTTCCTAGTTGACCTGTGGCCAAGAGCCTTCCCCAATGTCAAGGCAGACCTGGGTTGGAACCCCTGGTTGTGACCTTGGGTTTTACTGCATTCCTGTTTGGGCACATCCACTCTCCTGTTCCTGTTCGGTGTGGCCATCTTGTTTCTGGTAAGATTTAGAGCCCTTAGCAGATGAAATCGGGAACTAAGCTGTACAGTGGTGGTGCTGGTGCTGCTTCTGTTGAAATGCTGTCTAAAACACTATCAAAGCTCACTTCTTCCCCTGAGTCCATTGCAGGTTTTAGCAGAAGCATTTAAAAATCAAACCTGCTTCCTCTAGAAAAGAATCCTAAGTGGATTGACTTCCCATGCTACTGCTCTGTCAAATAATCCCTTATTGCTAAGTAAATGTGAGGTCAACTAGGTCTTTAGGACATCTCCATGAAGTATTTTTTAGAATCCTGACAACCATGCTTTAATTTCTACCTTCAAATGATGTGAATTCCTCTTCTCAAGTCATAAAGATCCTTAAATAAGGGGCTTCTTATTATACATGAAAATACATAATATACACATAAGTATATACAAACCAAGAAAAGGAAATAAACAAAAGCTTATATTCTTTTAAAGAGTCAGTTCCAATTCGATATTATGTTCCCACTGAAATGTGAGATAACCTGGGTGCCTAGAACTATACACTAGAGAAAAAATTTAAGTAAAAGCTACCAATAAATTGTTGGAGTAGATACATAGTTCTTCCACCTTGGAATTTAAAATGTGGATTTTTATTTGGTCTTGTTTAATTCTAGAATAGTGGTTCTCAAAAAATAGCCCCTCAATCAGTAGCACTGATATTACCTGGGAGCTTGTCAGAATTGTTCTCAGTCCCTGGGCTGGCACTGTGGGGGGTCTCCCCAGGCTGCCAGCTGATGCTGATGAACCCTAGAGCTCAGGAACCTCAGCTGTGCAGATGGCAACACCAGCATTCAACTAAGTAGGGATGTGGGCTGAAATGCTTCCCTAAACCTGATTATTCTGAGTCATATAATTTTATAAATAGTAATTACCTAACTTCAACATTTTAATTCCATCTATCATTAATACATATTTGGGAAATTTGTCTTCCCTCCCAACCATCTTACCAGTGGGAAGGATGGGGGAAAGGCACGATTCACAGATATTCTCTTCTGTAAGAAAACACATACACTTAGGATTATGCACTTTCTCTCTGCTCAGCTTCTAAAAGCAGGGCATATGGTTCCATATGATTATTTCGACTTTACCCACCATCAACCAGAACGCCTTTCATTTGAGTTCGGTGCATTTTCTTCAGTAAGGACAAGGAGTCGGCTACGAGAATCTTCTTGCAGCCTTCACGAAGAAGAATCTAATGCACACATTTAAAAAGAAAAGCCAACTTAAATAGACTTAAATGTTATGTGAGTGGTGGTGGTGGGGGGGTGGTATGTCTTATTAGGGTTCAGAAAATTCATGTGGCTAAAATATTCCAAAGAGGTACTTATGGGTTCTCCTGCCCTTAGTACCCTCTTCCCTCCAAACCACTATCAGATGGAGCTCTGATGGCTGTGATCCAGTCATTACTGGCTGCATGTCCCCCTCCCCACGGTCTCATTAAGTTGCCCAAGTTGGCCTCAAACTTGTGATCCTCCTGACTCAGTCTCCAAAGTGGTTAGGATTATTACAGGCATGTACAACTCCAACCCCTGGCTCCTGTAGCACTTTTAAAATCAATTACACTTTCAAAGTCTGGCAAAGAAGGCCCTAATGTTATCTGATAGGGCTTCCTCATACAGATTCTCTTTGGCATATATTTACTTCATAAATCTATTCACTCAAAGGTGTACTGGGTTCCTATCATGTACAAGGCACTGGATGTGGATAATATGCTGAACAGAAGCAGGTGACTTTACATGGCTGTGGGTCCCAGCAAGTACTTTGACTTTCTTCATCCTGATGTCAACATCAACTCTAAACTTAGATGGGCACTTTGCTTCCCACAGGTTTAAATTCAGGCCACTGCGGAAGAGAAGCAAGGAAGAGGCAATCTGCACACCTACAGTAGCCGGTGCACCCCTAAAAATCACCAAGAGTGCTGACTTTGGGTGAATCCAGCCAAAGCCTTTTCTCCCTAATTTATGAAGGCAAACATTCAGGAAAACAGAACTGATGTCTAGATTACATTTCTACATGTTTAGATTACTAGTACTGATGAGAAAGAGATTACATTTTAGTATTATGTTATTTGGAAACAGCTTATGAAGTTTTCTTTAAAATTTTACTACAAATTGAGTTTTTAATTCATTTAAAAAAATCAATTCTAAGAAATCGTTAAAAGCATAGAGAAAGAAAAATACACCAAGAATACTGATGTCAGAAAACTTAAAAGAAAATCGATAAGCAAACATAGAAATCTGCTCAGCCTCTGTCACAAAAACAAAAAACTTCCGAAAAAGTGTCAGTCACAACATCTTCGGAGAAATGTTTCACAAAGAATTGGCTCCAACCCTCGGGGGTGTTCAAGGCCTACTGTATAAATAATTCAGGCAGAAGGACGAGCCAGCAGTCTAGACAGAGGCCACTGGGTCTGCAATCTAAAAAGAAAACAGCAAAAACTGCAAACTAAGAAGGAACCATCTCCTCAGCAGGATTACATTTTCTAAATAGGTATACTCCATCTGCCCGCAAAAGGTACTTTCTAGGAAAAATTTCAGTATTCAGAGGAAAATAGCCAGAAGAAGGAAAGGTATAAAAATACACCTTATTATGTTATTTTCTCCTTTATCTGATCAAAATCCAAGGTTCCAAGTCTGAGAAATATAAAAAATTGTTTCTTTGACATGCCAGGCAGGTATATATTAAAAAAAAATCTGTAGAAAATAATCGTTTACTCTGTACCATCTGTAATAATTTGAAGGCTACGAGAGGTGGTTAAATGGTAGACTGTATAAGATTATATGCAGTTAGTATTCAAGCACTGTTTTCCATTATTTGACTCGTGACAAGGGATTATGGTGACTATGCATTCCCAGCAGCAACTGTATCAGTGATTCAAAGGTGCTGCCGACACTGATTCCACCCCTGGAAGTTTGCATGCAGCAATTCCCATGCATGTCTTACAAAGTCCTTGTTGTTGGTTGAAAGTCAGATGCTGCAGCAGCTGGCTTAGGGGCATCTTCCCACCTTTCTGACCTTCACGCAGCTGAGTTCTGACTGCTTCTGTCTTTCAAGGTCCTCTTACCTTATCTTCCCACTGTGTGCCACTACCTTCTACCTGTCTCCTTCTATCCTTGCAAGTGTGGTGTTCTTTACATATTTAGGGCACACGCATGCTCTCTAGTTGCCAAGTTTTCAATGACCAGAATGACACTGAATCGCTGCTATTCTTTCTCTGAGAACTATAGGGCTCCCATACTTTGGGCTAATTTTCTTTAAAAAATATGCATGCAGTTTTTAAGGATCATGTCCTTTTCTTTACCCAGGTAGTTCCTGTTTCCCAAAGCATGCTGACTGGCCTTTCAAAGAAGAAGTCATTTTTAAATAGCAAAATCGTCCTTGCCTGCTCCCTTCTGTTTTCCCATAATTTCTTATTCTGTGTTGGACAGCTTCTGATGTCACTTTCAGAAATAAAAATCAGTTTGAAATGCCTTGTGATCCATGAAACGTCTCCATCTGGTACATAAACAGCACCTTTACTAACCTTGGCTTTGTAATCCTTATCGCTTGTAAGAATTTCACCAAAGATAAACGACTTTTCTTTCCTCAACTTTGTAATAACATGGTTCCCATTTTTTTAAAAAAATTAACATTTCTTATGAAGTATACTATCTTTCAGAGATTGATTTTCCTTATGGGACTTTACTCTTGTTTTCCAAGATTATCCAAATCTTTGGGTGGACTTCTTCCCACATCCTTCTTGACCACTCCTGGTTCTCTCCATAGTTGTAAATTTTTCTAAATTCTGTATTTTATCAACATGACCTTTATTCTTTGCCCTTCATAACTTTCAAGACAATCAACTATAGTATCTACATGCAATTTGTTACTTGTATACTCTGTCCTGTAAATTTAAACAGAAACATATTTCTTTTTTTTTAAATATCTTTTTTTTAGTTGTTGATGGACCTTTACTTTATGCATTTATTTATATGTGGTGCTGATATTTGAACCCAGTGCCTCACACATGCTAGGCAAGCACTCTACCACTGAACCACAACCCCAGCTCCCAGAAACATATTTCTAAGACAGCTGTTGAAAATCGGCATGAGACCTTAAGATGCACCCTATCTTTTCCTCATGGTTTCTCTTCAGTTCATCATGATCATAATCCAATCTAAAGCAAAACACCAGATTCACAGACATTTCATAAGGCAATGAAAAAACAGTAAGTGAAGTTATTATGGTTCATTAGAATCAGCTGCCATCCATACTTCCTCCAATCTTGGATGGTGTAAAGGAAAATGGGACAGGAGAGGGTGGGGGGAGGAAAGATAGTAGACTGAGACAGACAGCATTACCCTATGTATATGTAAGGTTATGAATCTTGTGAATCTACATTGTGAAAAAAATATATATTCCCTGATGTATAATTATATCAAAATGGGTTCTACTGTCATGTATAATTAAAAAGAACAACAATAACAACAACAAAAAACCAAAAGAATCAGCTGCCATGGGAAAAAATGCCATTCTCAAAATAGCTGAGTTTCTGTAATCTTCATTTTTTGGTACCAGGGATTGAACCCAGGGGTGCTGAATTACAGACCAAATCCCTACCTGCTTCTTAGTTTTTTTGAGATAGGGTCTCACTAAGTTGCTAAGCCAGTTAACTGGCTTTAAACTTGTGATCCTCCTGCCTTCAGCCTCCTGAGTCACTGGGATGATAGGCGTGCACCACTCCACCAAAATCTTTATTTAAAAAATCTTTGAATGTTGACTTTTTGCTGAAATTGCCTTGTTCATATTGCAATATTGATCACTAGAACTGCAAATGACAGGGGGCTTGGAGGTCCCAGAGTGATGGAGTACTCGACTGAGAAACTTTCTCCCTTCTTTCCAGTTCATCGGTTAGGCCATCATGCTATAGGACTTGAATTCTACTTGAAAAATCTTTGCTTTTGGTTGGCATTATTATTAAAGATGATGAATGGCAGATGTTAAGATGGGAAATATAGACTCTCAGGTCTTACGTTGAGTTAAAAAACAATCTTATATTGTTAAATTTACAACAGCACCAAGTATGCATGCAGAAAATTGATTAAAGACTCCAGTTGGTTGTCATAGGCTTTCTGTGTCATCCTAATGTGCCGAAGTTAAAAATCTAAAAAGAGAAAAATCCATTCTGTCTTAAAAGTTTATTTCAGGAATTTAAAGTTTTTTTAAAAAAAACCACTTAGAAAAAGAGTTTTATACTATTAGTGAAAAACCCATGTGGGCCCCAGCAAAAGGCACATGAGAAGAAAGTCACTATTTTCTCTTAATTCAAAGAGATTTCAAGTAGAGAGATGTGGGAAATAAGAAATATAGGGGTAGAAGCCAATGTAAGTATAGGATAATAATTTAGGTAGGCATGGAGATGTCTGGAGTCAGTCTGGTAGGGAAAACAGAGGCCCAGGGAAGTGCCATGACTTGCTTAGGATCATGCCCTGGTTCATGAAGGCTGACTCACAGCAGGACTCAGGACTTAGCAAATGCTGGTTTCTCTACATCAGCTCCCTCTTCAGGGCAAGTTAAAACAGGTTTGCTACCACCATCACTCCCCTGCCCTTGTTCCCATAATGAAAAGCTAAGGATGGACTGCAATTGGTAGATGGGTGGCTGTAAGAGCTAATGTGGTTTTGGATGAAAGGCAGGAGTTACAGTCAAAGGATCTGGGTTCAAACCCAGCTGCCCACCTTCCCAGACTGACAGGCCATTTGCCCTATTTGACACTTGGTCTTCTACTCTGTGAAATGGAGATGACAGTTCACACAGAACTGTTGTGAAGATGAAATGTTTGTCAAATAAAACTGTCAAAAGAAAGGTGTTTTAAAATATGCCAAAATTAAGGGAAAAAAACATCTCCAACAATAGAAAAGAATATAAATGCTAAATTTTAAAAAATGCTTAATTTATAAATAAAAAATGTTTAAAAAATAAAAAATATAAAAATATCATTTATAGTTTTGGAAATGATTTGTGTCAAGAAGAATGGTATTTGTTCTTGAAATCAAGTCTAGAAATGTTTTAAGTTTACAAAATACAATACAGGCTACTTTCTTTTTATGTCATGAACCTTTAAAAATTAAGTTGGACAGTCAGGCACAGTGGTGCACATCTGTAATTCAAGTGACTTGGGAGGCTGAGGCAGGAGGATCATAAGTTCAAGTCCAATTTGAGGCAATTTAGTGAGACCCTGTCTCAAGATACAAAATAAAAAGGACTGGGGATATAGCTCAATAGTAAAATTCTCTTGGGTTCAATCTCCAGGACCAAAATAAATTAAACAAACAAACAAACAAACAAACTGGGTGATTACGCCTATAAAGTAATAGGAGGATGCTATAAATTAAAAGGAATTAAACTGATGATGTAGTTTCATTAACTTTGTCATAGGCATACAACTTGCCTAATGATGCCAAACTTAGGTTGAAGAGAGTTGTTGTATTTTAGAAAATACCAAACTTTAAAATCAGAAGAGTTGTTCAGGTTTTTTTCTCCATAACTTTCTATACCCTCTTTCCAATGAACAACTAGCTAATGGAATGATCTCCCAAGGCATTTTCAATGCCCAAATAAGTTTTAAAATGCTGCATACTTGATTATAAATCTCCCCTTGAAGATTCCCATTGTATATTAGCAAAAACAGGTATAGAGAAGCTCTGTGATAGCATTTCTCTAACATGTGACCCTAGATCTCCATGTTTACTTAGTGGTTTTTAATATCCACTGTGGTCGCCACCTCCCCTACATCACACCCAGAAGGTTCTAGATTCTTGGAAAATCATAGACATACAAAATTTCCCTCCAATTTTGGGGATTAACAGTGTTACCAATTTTTTATTTTGCTAAGTGAGAACATGTGAAAATCAACTACAGTTTTATGCAACATAAAAAAAAACAAGAATAAATAGAATCAAAAAACATGTATGTGAAACTCTTCTGGAAAGTGCAAAGGGCTCTATAGAGATATGGTAAGTTATTTTTACAATGATCCCTAGTAGGTTGGCTAGAAAAGGAAAATAAATAAATGGCCACTGCTGAAAAAGAGCAGCCTTTTCCCATAGGAAAAAAAATCCTAAATCCTTTCTTTATCCATGAGTAGGACATATTTCCTGGAATTCTCTGAAAAACCTCCTCAGTAGACTCTTTTCTCTCTGTACCCTCCAAAAAGACCTCTGAGCTCCCACGGAGAGAAAAGATGTGGCACTTTCCACAGACTTTGCCACCTTCCCTCTGGGTGGGTCCATTCCATTCCTGTTGAGAAGCGACTCTGGGGAATTTTAGGCAACAACAGCTCTTTGGACTCACTGGCTAAACAATTTTGAGCCTCACACACATTACCCAACTGCATACTTACACAGCTTAAGGAAAAGCTCTCAGAATATCTTAAAATATAATTAAGAGGATAAAATATTGATTAAGCAGATGTTTTAGTGGGTAATTTTTATGTTAGGAATTCATTTTGCATCTAGTAATAATTATTTCCAGTTGATTCACAACTATGCAAATATGTTCATGAAAAATGAATGAGCAGTAACACTACAGTGGTGTCTATGAGCTTAGGTCTCTGGAATAAGAGCCTTGTTAGAGGGGTATATCAGGTAGACTTGCAGGCATTGTGGAGACTGGGAAAAGAGAAGGAAAAATTATTCCCCCCAGAGGCTAATAAGTTTCATGCACTACAGTTGAAGGATTCCACTCTTGGGTAAAGTTGTTCAAAGATGCCTGCATGACTTCTCAGTAAATTTGGACTTGGAACTTTGAGCATGTCCTGGCATACCCAGGGGAGTCTATAAGGACTGGCAAAGTGCAGATCACTGTAAAATCTGATTCCCAGAGGTTTATAAGGCTGGACATTGAACCTACTTTCAACCAAGCCAAATCT
Source organism: Glaucomys volans (assembly GCA_020662805.1). Taxonomy (NCBI): domain Eukaryota; kingdom Metazoa; phylum Chordata; class Mammalia; order Rodentia; family Sciuridae; genus Glaucomys; species Glaucomys volans. Next base: position 339,313 of record JAJEJO010000221.1, read on the forward strand.
AAGCCTTGATGCTAGTGAATGCCCTGCCTGAATCACTGTTCTGCAGTCATAAGGCACTGCACACAATGGGAGCTCCCTGTAGTCCCTCTCCTTGCCTATGGACCCATTGCCATGCTCTATTTCCTTCTGCCCTTTATTCCCTCCCCCCAAAATCTTTCCCTTGGGTCATCTGCAAACCTCCAAATCCCACTGGAAATAAAGACATTCATATTGTTGAGCATTCTGCAGAACAGGTCCTCCATCTCTTCGGTTTAGTTGAATACCAATTTCTCTCCCACTAGTCCCATTCCTCACAGAGCCCTCCTGACTAAAGGTTCTGATCTCTCACATCCCCAGCTGCAAGTAAAATGTCTCTCTCCTTTTTTTTTTTTTTTTTGAAGGTGCTGGGGATTGAACCCAGGACCTTGTGCTTGTGAGGCAGGCACTCTACCAACTGAGCTATAACCCCAGCCCAAAATGTCTCCTTTTAAAGGTGTGTCATCCAGTCATCACAGTTGCCTGTGGACCACCTGGGTAACATTCTAGTTCAACTGACAATGCTGAAGTTTGACTGACAGCACCTCTGCCTCTCCCCATCACTCCCCAACACCCATTTAGATGACTCAGTCAAGGTTATGGTCTCTCAGGTTCTCAACTAATTCTACTTTTGGAAATTGTAATATTCATGGTATCAATACTCCCCAGCTCTAACTCTTGTCCCTCTAGCTTTGCCTTCCTTTATATCTCTCATATCCATTCCCTATGACACTGAATTTCCTTCAACTTTTTCTCTTCACCTAGCCTTCTACCTAAGGCTGTCACCTGAGTTTCAGTAGGTGGCCCTCTACTCATCGCTCTTTCTAGTGATTACTGTCCAACAAATTCTCCCCATAATGCTCCTCTTACAAGAACCTTATCTTCTGGCTTTATTTACAAATTCCAGGAATTATCTATTATAACAAAAACTCATTTTAAATGAATTAGAGAAAGAATACAGTGTGAATTTTTAAGGTAATGTGTTTTAAACAGTTTCAAATGCTATGGAAGCCACTAATGTTCTGAAAAACAGCAAGTACTCCAGTCCCTTTAAGAAAAACATCAGGATACTTTGTAATTAGCATATTAATTATATATATGAAAATAATGGGTTTTACTTTTCTTATCACAAATTCTGAATTAACAGGGATAATAAAGTTATGCTATTCTAGCAAACAAAGGTTAAATCCTATATTTCAACCTTTCTGGGCAATGGATTACTGAATGGCTTCAATGAAAATTATTCAACTACTAAAAAATATATATTTTTTATTTCCCCAAAATGGACACAATATTTATTTTCCCTAATGATGTTCGGGTGGCCTGATCTCATAAGCATTGTAACTACTCTCACACCTTCCAGGCAATATTTATCTCATAAATATAACAATGCCTTCTCAGTGTGAAGAGAAAATATGAGTATGGCTGAAGAATCAAATGGCTTCCCGAAGGGGTGATGTTTTCAGTTCATCTGTTTGAACAGTTTTCTAAGTACCTGAGCCTAAATAAAATGTCAGTATGAAATTAAAACAACCTTATTAAACCTAATTAAACAACCTTATTAAGATTTATCTAACATGAATCTTAGAAATGTTTATCTTGAAGCAAGGCACTAATTCAAGCCAAAAAAAGGATACTTACTTGCAAATTATAGTCTTGCAATATTTTAACCAAGGAATCTCTCAGGTTGGGAATCTCCATTCCTTCCTTAATACGGTGAATCAGAAGAATTGGGTCAACATGTGTGCCGATGTTGTTCAACAAGCCAGTAATAAATGCTACAGAATACCGCATAAAACAATTAACATATAAGCAATGTTATAATGCATTTTATTCACATATAATGAAACTTTAGACCAAAAATAACTAAAAAATGTTGCTTCCCTTAAAGTAAGTGTTAAAACCACTTGAATTTTTTATGCCATTTGTAGGAAAATGGATGGAACTTGAGAACATTAAGTTAAGCAAAATAAACCAAACTCAAAGTCGAAGGTCACTGTTACTTTTTTTTATATGTAGAAGCTAGGGAGAAAAAAGGGATAAGAACGGTATGGGGGAATCTCATGAAAAATCAAAGGGAGATCAGAAGAGTAAAGGAATGGAGCTGGGAAAGACTGGAGGGGAGAGAAATGGGAAATATTGGAAAATGACATTTGCTAAATTGTTACATTATGCATGGACACATACGTAACAACAAATCCCACCATTATGTACAATTATAATGCACTAATATGGAAAAAAAATTTGAATTTCTCAACTCTCAAGAATCAGTTTTCCTTTAAAGTTTAAACTTTTAAGAACTAACTTCTCTGAAGACATAAAAGAGAAACTAAATGAGAACAATGTGTTCAACCTTTATTTAGATCTTCAAAATACAGTCTGTACTGGCAAAGGGATGCTACTAATATTTTTGAGAACTTCCTATGCTCAGCTATTATATAATATTCCTCAGTATCTTGCAAGGTGGAATGTTACGTGTCTCTATTTTACAGATAAGGGAAATAGGGTGTTAGCAAGTAGTGAGCCCAAACAAAAACAAGGCCAGACCCAAGTTCATGATGTGATCTATGATATTCACTTGGCTTCCTAAGATCCTTAAACTACTACTCTACCAGGTTCAATTAGATTCCTTGTATTTTTGTGAGAGAGTCATCAGAGCAAATTCAGATTATGGTATGGGAACCAAAGCCTTCTTTACCCATAAAAAAAAATATTTTAAACTGCATTGATAGTTTCTGAATCATTTTTATATCTTCAAAAAGAGGACTTGGGTTACTGTTAGGTGACTGCTTTGTTTGTTTCTTTCCAAAATGGGAGGAGAACCAAAGCAAATGATCAAGCTGAGGGCCAACAAATATAAACTCCTGGTGCTGCACTGATAAAATGAGGTAGAAGAGAGACTGAATACTACGATGTAAACATCCAAATATGGTCAGCATCAAGCAACAGTTACCATAAAGAGACTGGCAAGGGCTAAATACTTTCATAATAAATGCCCCCTATATACAAACTAAAACCAAAACCTAACCAAGGAATGTGCCCCATGGCGACACAGTTAAAAAAGCTTGTAAACCACTTGTTCTGTGTCACACTTGAATGATGCAAAGTGATGAGGCTTCCAGCCTTTTCTGCACAGGGATCTTGGGAATCCTTACAACAGGTCTGCTTTTCTTGTAGAGACCTTGCCATATTTTTAACTCAATGTATTCTGAAGTAACTCTTACTAAGAAATAAGTAGAAAGCAGTTATAATCATAGATGGCTTCTCTGCTTACGTGGTTTATCAATGGAATACAAAATTAGATCTTCCCAGAGTTCTCCATCATCTTGCTCCTTGGCAAATTCGATTGCTTTATCAACATCATGCAATTCCTCCATAATCATCTTTAGGGCACTTCGGCTATTGCCCATCCTGCCTAGAGGGGTAAGGAAGTGAGACTTCATTTATTTTAAAAGAAACACAGCATATTTCTTAATTGGTTTACACAGTTTGAAAGCTAAAACAAAAGCATATTTTCTTATGTGACACTAGCATTTACTATACATAAACATAGTAAAATATCTTTTATTAAGTGTTCACTTTGTGCAGAGTACTCATTTAAGTACTTGCATAAATTACATTATTTAGTCATCACTATAATATTATGAGGGGTGTTCTATTAATGTTCCTATTTTAGAGAGGAAGAAAAAGAAATGTTAGTCACTTGCCAAGATCATAGAGCTATTAACAGTAAAGGTGGAATTTGAGCTCAGGGATGCCAGATTTTGCCTGTCTTTTGAGAGACTTGTACTTCTACTCAATGTTAATACCTTCATATTCAGATACAATTTAGCCATTGAGAGACCTTGGAAATCATTCTGCCTCTTTAAGGTGATTCTACATTTTGCTCACTGGATAAAAATGACTCAATTATCAGTGAGTTACTTCATTTCTTTCTCTTCCAAGTTCAGAGAAAGTTGTTTTTCCTGAGAGAAAAATATTTATCAACTATGCTTCTATTAGCTAATTATCTTTATAAACTTTGTTCATTGATCTATTAGCATTTCAATGGCTTTAATAATTTCTATGAATTTTTACTACAGTTCATATCAAAAGACTTACTCAGCAGACAGTGAGGAAGGACACTGCCTTGGCTTTGTCCCCTGGTATTATGGTTTGGATGTGAAGTGTGTCCCAAAAGCTCATGTGTGAAACTATGCAAAAACACTCAGAGGTGAAATTATTGTAATATGAGAGCCTTAACCCACTCAGTGAATTAATCCCCTAATAGGGATTAGTTAATCCCTGAGTGGTAACTGAAGTTGGATCATTGGGGGCATAGCTTTGGGGCATATATATTATATCTGGTAAGTGGAGTCTCATCATCATGTGAGCAGTTTCCCACTGCCACACTCTTCCACCATGACATTCTGCTCCATCTCAAGTCCTGACGAATGGCACCTGTTGTCCATGGCCTGAGACCTCTGAAAGTGTGATCCCTCAAACTTTTCCTCCTCTATAATTGTTCTTGTCAGGTCTTTTAGTCACAGCAGCAAAAAAGCTCACTAAAACAATGAGTTACTTGAGGTTGTGATCACAACCCCAAATACACAATAAAGAAACAAAATATAGCCATAAAAGTACCTCTACTAAGAAAGGTAGGTCCCGTAATTAGATAATTCCATGTCTGTTGCTAAGCACCCAAGAAGCTGCATGTGCACAAAAGGAAACAGAAGATCTGGATCATTTTTCAACAAAAACCAAAGGAACCAATGGCAGTGAGTGTTGTGTGAGAAAAGGATGTGAAGTGGTAAAATACTAGTGGTGTGGGAGGGAAGTGATGCTGGAGAAACAGCTCACATGAACTCTGTTTTGTATACCACCAATTCCTGCAGAGTTTCCCTGTGAACCTTATAGTAAAACCTGCATTGCCCTAATGCAATCTGGAGGAACATGAAGAGATGAGAAGTTCTGTGTCTTGGTGTGCAGGGTACAAGAGCTATGACACTTGTAGAGGTGGGAACCTGAAGAACAGGGACAAATGACAGATCTATAGTCATAACAGATCTATAGACATATCTATATTTTAAAAAGTTCTCCTTTCACTCCAAAACTCCATATTCAATTGCATTTCCTCTAATTATTTAGGATATGGGTTTTGAAAATGAAGATATTTTTTACCACTATAAGTAATAGGAAAAACTGTCAACCTATCTACAATTTTAATCTATGTTGTGGTGTGACAGTTTTGCTTGTTTTATTGTTTCTTATTATACATTGCTGGTATATTCTTTTAATAGTTTTATTCCCTAATTTCTTTCTATTGTACCATGAACATTTTTTTCTTATATCAAATTTTTGTACAAAATAGGCCTGAGCTTCTCTTATTTTGTTCTACTACCTATGTCCATTCATATACAATTTACATCAGGTTGTCACTCCATTTCTTTGCTTATGGGACCAAAATGAACAAAAGCTACTTACTCAGAAGATACACTGTTTCTTCTACAAAGTTTCTCTGCTGACAAATCTCAAGAGCCTTCAATTAAAGTAGAATAAAAATGTCACTATGGGCTACCAGACAAATGTAAATATTAATAGTCACTTAAACTTATAAACTTGAAAGAATTTTCCACTGCTTTTCTTTAGTAACAAAATAAACAAAACACAAATCTCCCAGGGTCTTGCTGGCAGCAGTACTCATTTGCCTCTTGGAGTTATTGAACCCTACACAATTTCACTGACAGAATATTTGAAGTAACACAGAACATTCTATGGGCAAATGCAGAAAGCATGATGCTGAAAGAAAAGACTGGCCCTAGTAAGCTTTCTGTATGCGACTTCAGGTTTCATTAAGCACTGCTTCCCATCAAATCTATAGTCATTTGAATTGTTTCCTTTCTTTAGAATGCAAACTCCAGGAAAGTTGTTCCTTGTTACTTTTTCCCAGTATTGAGCTTATCACATACCAACTAAATATTTGTTGCCTAAATGAATGAATATAAGTTATTGCTGCTCACAGTGTTTAAAAGAGAACTCTGCTCAAGAATCTGTCCAAAATGAGAGAAAAACATATCTGATGATCAAGCAGGATCAAAAATGAGGAGATGAAGAAATGAGGGACTATACAGATAACAGCATTTCCATGTATATGTTAAAAAAAAAAACATTGTAAGTTGATACAAATTCTAAATGAGCTGGCACACTTTTACTACCCCCTGTGCTGGGTGCTAGAGGGCTGAGTTAGAGATACAAAGGTGATAACAATAATGAAAATGTGAGAAGGGGGGAAAAAGGAAGAGGTTTATTAGGAGCAGAGGCAGCATGAGCATACCCATGGAAACATGGGGTACAGGGAGCGTGACAAATGTGACCACGTTATTCCATGACTAGCAGAACATGAAGGGAGAGCCATGTGCATGAAGAAGGAACGCTGAATTCATGTGATCCCATTCTAAAATACTCCAGAGAAGAGGCAGCATCTTGCACCAGGTGCGTTCAACAGGGAAGCCTTACTTCATAGCCCTCCCACGAAACCTCACTGCACTGCTCTGCTCATACCCAGAGTCAAGAGCCTTTTGGTAACCTAAAAGGCTCTCCCTGCCCTCCTAGAACAGGTTCCTTTCCTCTGCTTATCACTCCAATGTGTCCCCTTTGCTGAAATGTTTCCCTCACTCCCCACTTTCTACCCTGGCAAGGACTTCAGAAAAATATTCTTATGGACTTCAAAATCAGGCCAGTTCCTAGGCATGCACTATAAGCATGGCTTCTCAATTCTTTACCACCACAACAACTGATTACTCCCCGAATTATTTAATTTCTTTCCACTGGGATCATGTGTGTTCTAAGTCCTATGCTTTGCACAATGCCTGACCCATAGGGGATCTGCAAAATATATTTTTAAAAAGTGAGCAGGCAGTAAGGGTTTCAGGAGCAAGTTTATTGGGTTGCATACTTAAAGTGGTTATTTAAAAACAACCAGGCAAGGTTGTTTTATAAACAAGAATCCAGGAAATAAAAAGAACAGTTCAAGTTAATTAGCTCTTTCTGTTCAGTGATCTATCTTGGGAAATAACAGCAGGAGCTAGTTTTGATATTTTGATTTTTGACTTAAAATTTTTCTGTAGGCGATATATTTTAAACCAGCCAAGGGGTAGGAGAAAAACAACTGCTCATAGAGATTCATGTAGCAAAAAAAAGGGAAAACAAAAGGAAAAAACAAGTATCACCTTGCTTACCATCCTAAGAAATGAGGATGGTATTTTAAGGTACACACATCACTTACATAAGAAGTGAGAATAACTGAAGGTCACAATGAGGAAGAAACATAATTCAATGACTCACAGTATTCCTTTCAAAATTAGGTGGCAGAGAGTGCTAGTTGTTCTTCATTATCCCATTTCTTCCATAGTAACGATTTCTTACATGGGTGTGTAACCACCTGGACTTAGAAAAAACATCTCCCAGCCTCCCCAGCTGGGAAAATGTGCTTGTCTCAAATCACAAAGACAGCTTGCAGCCTCAAACCTTGCCTAAGTTGTCCAAAACAACAGTCACTGGTTCCATGTGGTCATTTAAATCTAAACTGATTAAATGAAAAATTGAGTCCTAAGGGGCACCAGTCACGTTTTAAATACTTAATAGTGATGCATGGCTAGTTGATGCCACGTTGGACAGAGTAGATTACAAAGCATTTCCATCTCTACTGAACATTTCATGGAAAAGTGATGCCAAAATTCATTTATACATATTATCAAAAATGAAAATTCATGCAGGGAAATGTCTAAAGGCAAGCTGAAGTTATCAGTGATTGAATTCAAGAGGCTATGTATCATTATATTCAAAGATAATCTGAAATTTAAATTTCACAGATTATGACATGTTTTATGATTAGAACAGTATTTAAATTCTCCTTTTCACAAATGATAAGAGAATCTGAAAATCTCTAGAAATCCTAGTACCAAAAAAGTATTGCTAGTACACAGAATTTTTCTATTAATACAAGTGTGGCAAAAGAGCATGTTTTCTTATTTTAGATTCTTGAATGTTCCTGGACCATAGTGCTCCCTCTGGAGGAAAGAGTACGGAATCTAAGAATTCCAAAGTGGGAGGCAAAAGAATACACAAAGGCACTGTATTTCACAACATGATCATCACCATGTGTTAATGTACATTCGTGAGTATTCTGTGCATCCTAATCTTGTACCAAAGACAATTTGGTAATATATGATTTTTAAGTAATACCAGCATTTTTTTTTTAAAGAAAAAACTTCTACATAATGGTCAAATCCCACTATTTTGCAAAAAATTTCGCCATAAAAATCTGTGATGATTATGTGGTGAAAACTTGTAAAGGGAGAGTACTAGTAAAATAAAGATGAAAAGGTAGAAAATTGACAAAAATTGAGGAAAAAATGATGCAAAAGTAATATTTTAATGCTCCCTTTTCTGATTTGGTATAAAGGTAAGGGAGTTAGAAATTTGAAAGTCATAATAGAAACTTAACTGTAAAATAATGATGTCTACCTAGTCTTTACCCTGTAATCTTTTATTCAATCCTCAAATTCTTTTTAGTAAAAATCTATGAACTTTGCTCCCAGCTTATTCCTCCAAATTCACAAATACTGCCACCTTGTGAGTGATATTAGATATGAGAGAGATCATATTTTCAAGTATAAAACTGCCAACTTATAAAGCAGATGCTCTGCTTTTTACTATAATCAAATCAGATTTGCAAAATTGTGCCTGATAATCACATCTAGTAATACAGAAGAAAGGTCAGGTTGGCAGTTTAAAAGATTGTATTTTTCATGATGCTTGCAGTATTAAGGAATACCCAAATTGTAATTTTAATTAATATTTTAAACATAAAAGATGATTTGTCAGCATAGTAGAAAGGATATGGGGCCTGAAGTTTAAAGATCCAGGTTCTAAGTCTCAACCTCCTAGCCTTGGGTTTTGGGCTGTTTCTTTTAGCTCAAGACTCAGCATGTTATGTATACAACAATTCTATCCGTCTGCAGCACTTTTGTAGAGGTTAAATGCAACAAAGCACCTGAAAGCACAGCAGATATTATGAAGCATGATATTTTTATTGTTATTTTTTAAACTGATACAGATGTTTTAAATTCCTACAAATTGTAGGTCTTTCAGAATGAATAATTTCATAAAAACCTTTTGATTAACTTTTGAATTGAAGAGATGTGGTAATTTTAAATTCCCAAACTCATGCATTGGAACACTTGGCCCCTAAAGGGTTTTTGATGTGCTATCAGGGTGTCTACAAAGTTCTGGTTAAATACTACTGATTTAGGATTTCAACCAATTCAAAACAAAGTTGATCTAGATTCTTGAAGGTTTCAATTAGCAAACAATTTGTGTAAAAAAGAAGAAATCCATTTTTTGAGGGGGGGAGTATCAGGATTAAGTTTTTAATTTTATATTCAGGAGAAAAAAAGACCATACTTGCTATGAGTCTCTCTTTAGACAAAACAGGTAAACTTATATTTCATGCCTTCACTCACTCCTAGCATGCATGTGACCCATTTAATTTGGAATCTACTCAGTTATTCATGAATTGGTACTATGGTAACTTTTTCATGTTACAAGTAAACACAAATGGAGATAGTTCCTAAGATGATTAAGTGTATACACTTAATCACTTATTTCTAAGAAAAAAGGAATGATATCCTTTATTAATAAGTCATGAATATATCCTTTACTCTTGGCCAGGTACCCAGAGCTGTCTTAGAGTAATATAAAATACACAGGTTTCCCACAATGGATACCGACAAAAAATTCTCTCTAATGAAAACATCCCAATGACCTGTAACATTAAAGTCCCTTTGGAGACTTCTATAAATGTAGATTATTGACTATTCTTTTACCAAAAGTATTAAGACAAACTCCTTACCTTCAAAGAATTTATAGGTGAATTGGAAAGAGATAATTATAACACAACATAGCTTAGCAAAATATAGGAACAGAGGTGGATGGTTAGAACAGATGTGCAGGACCTAAGCTACCAATTTTGGCTTATCAAACTGGATTCCTGACTGCAGCAAGTGCTTCTGAATTTGGACATAAGCAGCTCTGACTTATCAGCTCTGACGCGAAGGTGCCACCCTAATCCTGCTGTTGCAGACTCAGACTCTTAATTTCACTTTAGTTTGATGGTTACTGAGTCCTGGAATGGACATTAAACTTTTATTCCAATTAAGCCTGTCACATAAATGTTTTAGCTCCTCACTAAAATCTAATTTGAAAGGACCTCCTGTTCTCATCAGCCTGTCACAAAGTAAGCTTGGGCAGTAGCAGTTTTTCCCTTGAACAGGGATGTACAGAGGTGAGAAGACAAAAATGACAAATGGCTTAGCAATGACAACTCCTTCTAGTGTACAAGTCAGGGAGTCTGTGCCTTACCTTTTCAAGAGGACAATGGGTACTATCTCGGAGAAAGGGTAGTAAGTTTGGTCGATCATATTCAGCATAAAGACTGATCTGTTTTTCATGGTAGCGCTGTCCCTTATGATGGTCTCTCTTGAAGAGTTTATGCAAATACTAAAAGGAACAAAGACAAGCCATGAAAATTAAAATAAGAAAAACACAATACCAGTCAACACTGCTACTTTCAGTTATAAATAGCTCCCACAGAGAGGTGGGAGAGAAGCAGTGTTTAGGGAAAAAACCCAGATGATTGAGGAGCAGGAAGGAGAATGCCTCCTAGTGAGCAAGGAGATTCTGATACTTCCAGAAGTTCCTGAGTGAGCTGGCTCTGCCACTGACAACCTTGTGACCTTAAGCAAGTAATTATCCTCTCCTTACCCACAAGAGAGCTTACTGGGCTGCTGTGAGGATTAAATGAGTCACCATTTCTAAATCACTCAGAACCATGCCTGGCATATGCTAAACACTATAGAAATGTTAGTAACAGGATCTGTTAATACCATTGTGATTATCTGCTTCACTTCAGATATAAAATACTTGATTAGTTCTTTCTAGAAGATAAAAATTCTCTTTCATGTAAAGGAGTAGAGTCACAGAACAGGTATGTTCTTTTAAACCCTATTAGTAAAAGCAAAATTAATTCTCATTCATTTGCTTACCTTAGTTGTCTGAAAAAGCTAACTTCAAAGGAAGTGAATGATTCATTTTCTACTTACATGCAAGATTGTCTATCAATATAGTACTCAGAAATCAGAAATCAACGTTCAATGTTTAGTATAGTGTAAATAAAAAGCCCAAAACCTACTGGAGGCAGAAGACTCAAGGGCATTCACACCTAGAGTGATTGTAACCAGGATGAGCTGGTTCATAAATGACACAGATCACCCGTCTGCCGCTAAAGATATGACTATAAATGAGTGAGCTGATGTTTGATATTTTCTGTTCACATAACCATGACATATGTATGCACCTACAGAAACCACTCCTTGGGCTAATGGTTCACATATCCCTAAGTTAGGCAAGAAGGGCAGATAAGAGTAGCCAGACTAAAATCATCTGCTGGGCTGAGGTCTGATGAGAATTGCCAGACACTGGTACTATGGTCAGTGTATGTGGGCTGGGATAGCTGGTGCTATTTCCCAGAAGCACAAACAGGAAAGGGAGGCTCTGACATGTGTGCTGAGCCAAATTTGTAGATACTGTATTGTCTAGCAAGGAAGATGAACCATTTTAATGTGGATTCTTCCACCATTTCACCATTTGCACTGATTATACTGTCAAACAGTCACTACCTACAAACCTGTCTCAAGACTTAAGAAAGTCAGAAATCACTGCTTTATAAACAAATTTCCAAGGTGTACAGCAAAGTGGGGCCTTGATTGTGTAAGCAGATAATCGTGAGATTTCTGATGTGAACAGTATAGCAATAGCATTTGCACAACTCCTGATCCAAAGAAAAAAAAAAGCAAAAAATATACCTTACATTTCTATTCTGTCTTTAAGAGTTTCAATGTATAAAACTGACTTTTGAATGAAAGATGTTGCTCCCCAGGCCTCTTCCTGTGGTGCAAGAAGACAGGCAAAGACGCTCACTGTATTTGATACCTGTGGTCCTACTGAATGCTTTGGTAATTTTTGAAAGGACACAGAAATTATCTACTCCCCTAATGATGCAAAGCCTGGTATACAAGTAGCCCCCAAAGAAATCTACACTAACAGGTCAATACTATAAACACCAAGGCCACACAAGAAAGGTAAGATTAGCTGCTGCTGGGGTGAGGGACAAGAAATGAGACCCTGCCCCATTCTGTGGTCAAAATGGTTGTGTGCTAGTTCCTTAGCAGGAGAACTTGGTCTCTATGCTGCACCTTCTGCTTTTGCTGCACTTTGATATATTTAAAGGCAATTAAAGAGGAAAGGAGCTTAATCCTAGGCACAGTGGGGTAACAGAAATTAATATAACTCTTCTTTAAAACTCAGTTCAATTGTAAGTGAAAGTTCAAGGGCCTGTTCTGCATTAACCCTACTCCTGGATTCAAAGCATATCACCACATTTTAGTAATTTCAGAGTATCATCTGCAGTCAAACCTCCAGTTTAGGTATTACCTTCATGAAGAGTTCTCCTACCAACACTGAAAGGTGTTCCACCTCACTATTCAATCAAAAGTAGAAAAGACGACTACAATGCTCACCACATGCTGTAACTCTGGTCTGTCTTCTAGTTCTTCCACTACCTTTTTAATCTAAGGAAAAAAAGAAAATTCTAAACAGAGTTATGAGGACACAAACACAGCTACAAAATTATCTGATGAACACCTCTCTTCTTTATAGCTAACATGGTTCTAGACACTCATCTAGTAGCCCACTATGATGGAGTGACTGTGGTGTGTTCCCCAGCTATAACTCATTCTGATGTTTGATTCCCCAGTGTCACAGTATGGAAAGGTGGTGGAGCCCAGTGTGAGTGCCTGGGCATGACTGCCCCAGTAAAGGGATTAATGCTGCCTCTCAAGTTGTTAGTAAAGAGCAAGCGTGGCCCTTTCCAGTGATTTGACTGCTTCTCGTGCATTTGACTTCTCTCTCCCCACAAGTGCACTGCTGGCCTCTTGCATGTGCTCCCTGTCTCCCACCATGTGATACCCTGTGCCAGCTCAAGACTGCCTGTGAGAAGGCATTCACTGAATGCACCCCTTTGACCTTGAACAAGAACTACAAGCCCAAATAAACTTCTCTTCTTTATAATTTACCCAGTTTTTTGTCACTGTGTTATTAACAAATGGACTTATACATATAAAAAAGCATATAAAAAGCCACTCACTGAAATTTTATCTTCATTGTCCAAAAGCATGTCAACAGCTTTCTGAAATACAAAGTAGCCACAGTCACTGAAATTTGCCACATAAGAACACTAAACACAACAGTGTGCATACTACCAAAGTAAAGGTGAAGGGCTTATTTTTTGTATTTAAGGAACACTTAGCTTTTCAATGGCCCTATGTAAAATGATAACTATAAAGGAATGCATTTTCAAATGTGTCTCAATCTGAGGCCCGCATATTCTGTGTACTAATAAAATGGGGCCTTGATGTAACTTATCAAACATAAAATATCCTGACATATTCTAGCCCCCTTGATATCTCAATTATCTTCACAAACTTTCATGTGACTCTCAGGAGTGATAGTATCTCATTATCAAAACCACAAAAATGAGCTTTTCTTACTATCTGAAATTGCCAATGTATCCCTATGAGATTTCACAGATACATGGGGCTGGTTTTACATGGAGAAGAGGGTAAGAGGTGGAAAAAGGGTAAAATACCTAAAGTTTCATAGTGTATAAAGCTTACAGAATTGTAGAATTTACTTTAGCCACCTTTAACATTCATGAAACACAAATGAGTTTGACAAGTGAATGAGAAGAGAGCCCACCAGACAGAGTCTCATGGAGAATACCCAGGTCCTGTTCTTGAATCTGCTACTACCTAGCTGTCCAAACTTTACTTTTGTTCTCTGAAATATGAGGGTGTTAGAATAGATTATTCCTAAGGTCTCTTCCAATTAGAAAACTGACTCCTTAATTTTGACTGAAACTCTTGAGTAGCAATTACTTTTAGCCCTTTCATCTTTTCCCACAGCTTTATGTGCAAAATTAGGTTCTAAAGACACTTGGGATGGGTGGGCATGAGGGAAGACTGGGTATGGGGAAAAAGTAATTAGTTTTTATATAAGCATGTCATCTTCTTAATCATCCTCTGCCAGAGAAACAGAGCCCCTCTACCTGAACTTCATTCTACCAGATTTGTAATCTCTATATATAGATTTGATTCAGTATAGAAAATGGACTAAAGCATGTTTCAGAAAAAGAGGTATGTGTAGGTCTTATCAAAATAAGATTGTTGAGATTAACATAGCACATAATACCCTAAATGCAAAAAATATAATTGAATGCATTAAATATTATATAATGCATTAATATAAGAACTTTCAGAATCCCACTTTTGCATTTCTCTAAAATTTCAATTTTCTGAATGAAATCTTTGTGTTTCATGACCCTCATTTTTCTCATGAGCATTTGTAATTAGATTATTTTTTACATGGGGGTCAGCAGTTCATCACTTTGCAAAGAAGTGACTGAGAGCCGTGAAGGCTGGTCCCATCATTAGTCAAGCAAACTATTCTTCAAATGTGAGCTACAAAAATAACACATTCCTCATGTCCTGCACTTGAATATCACTCAGACCATTGAAAACTCCACATGCTGGATCTGGGAACATTAATGAATAAAACAGCAGTAAGTGGGCTGAAATAAGTTCACTTAAATTTTAATTCTGGAACATAGACTAACAGGATTAAATGAGCCAAAATATATGCCTACTTTGTTTCTATGAATGATATGCATTGTTTTACTAAAAAGTTACTTTATACACACACACATACATACCTCTAAGTTCCACATCAAATTACAATTGCTTTTACAGAATCAAGGAAAGGATTCCTGAATGCTGATTACTAAAATAACAACATCCAGCGAAGAGGGTCAGAGTGTTCTAAGCAAGATCAGCATATGGCCAAGCTATGTGGTTCATTCCCAATGCAGCATTTGGACAGATGTCTAATGATCTTATACATTTGGAATAGGAAAAATATCAGTACTAATAAATACATTACCTCTGAATCAAAATCCATTAATAAAACTATTTTATCCTTGATAGAACTGAAAAGATTATGCTTGTGTATTAGTTGGAAAACGTCTTTATGTCTTAATGTTAAGTATATTTCCAGAGCATTGCCATAGTTTTTGTCATAGGTATACCTGGTAAGATAAAATTTTTTACATTAATGTTCATCAACAGTTCTAATAAAAATACACTTGTACAGATTGTTTTTATGTTAAACGCTGAAATATCTGTTCAGAAAAGATAACTTTACAATCCCCAGCACCACCAAAAAAACAAAAACAAAAACAAAACAAAAACAAAGACAGATAACTTTATTTTGAAAAATATTCCTTAGAATTTAACAATACATGACCAGTAAGTGCTTCTTTCTCAGAACCTTTCACCTCACTAGAATTTCAGAAAATTTATAACGTTCATGAGTAAAAATTTTCATTGGGGGCTTAGCCTCCAAAGTTTTACAGAAATCCATATACCAGTTAATGAAGCTATGACCCAGAATGAAGGACATATTCATTTCAGAAACAGAAAAATCAGATAAAAATCTTACAAATAGTATTCACCTGACAAATGGGTTACATTCCAAAAGCTTATCTGTAAGGGGGTTATATAAAATTGAAATGTTTTTCCGTTGAAACAATGTTTTTCACATTGATTAAGTCCCTCAGCTAGCTCCTGAAAGCCAACTGAACAAGAATTATACTGTCAGTTCCTTATTCACAGTGCTACAGAATCCAAGGGGCATCTAGAACAATGTTTCTAAGAGAAAATGATTAGTGTTCCAAGTCAAAATGCCACAAACATGACTTCTTTTGTGGAAAGTCTAACACAGTTTCCTGGTCCTGGACAAAGACTGGGAGAGGAGAGGTCTGAGGTGGAAGGGTTTTGAAGAGAGTCTGAAGCCCACAGGAACTGTCTTCTAGACAGACTTGCACAATTCTATTTGTTTCCCAAGAGTGAGGCTCCGTGAGGGTGCATCTTTTTATCACAGGCATCTGGCACAGAGCCAGATCAAAGTGCCCAATAAATATGAAAACTATTAATGAAGGTTCCATTTGCTGAGCCTTGACTGGGTGTGTGGCAGTACTCTTAGTTTGCTATTAATTCCCAAAGGAAATTGCTACCTGTGATCTTAAATATTTGGAGTATTATCTTTGAGAGACTAACTGGAAGATCTAGGAGTAACAATCCAGAGCCTGGCTCCCTAGGAAACTGTTTTACTCATGGGGCCTAACAACTGGCAGCCTTGCACCTCCTAACCATTGCCCAGAGTGCCCTCTCCTTTGGGAAACAGATCCTATTACAGATGAACAGTTTCACACACTGTCTTTACCTTCTACTTCTTTTGACATTTATGCAAGGTTTTATTTTTATTAAGAGTGAATGTAGAGGCTGGGGTTGTGACTCAGTGGTAGAGCTCTTGCCTTGCATGTTGGAGGCACTGGGTTTGATCCTTAGCACCACATGAAATAAATTAAAAAATTAAAAGTGTGGTGACCATTTAAAAAAACTTAAAAAAAAGTGAATATAGGCAGGGAGATCAGTAGAGAAAAGGACTCAGGGGTGGGAAGTGGGAAGAGGGGAAGTGTCGGGAAATGATATTGGTGTACTGTGTGCATATACAAATATGTAACAAAAAGTCCCATCAGTAGGTACCAGTATAATGCACCATTAAAATGTGGGAAAAAATTAAAATGCTCAATGTGTTGATTACTTAAAAAAAAAAAAGAAAGTGGATGTAGGAAAATGGCATAAAAAAGCATCTTCTCCATTTAGAGTTTGCCCAAGTCAAAAGTATGAAAAACTTTTCAATGTAGACCAATTTGAAAAAAAAGAAACACTAAGAAATACTCACAATTCTGCCAGGGTTTTGAGTAAAGTCTTGTTCTGACTATCTTTCTTCAGGTGGTCTCGAACTGCTTGAACTATTACTGAATTGTTGTACAGATCTCCAGGCCATTCTCGGATCAGTGTGGCAAAACCCTAACCAAAGAGGAACAGCAGAAAAACAACAACACTCTTTAAACAGGTGAGATACTATGATATATATAGTTATCATATATATAATATATGTGTGTGTGTGTGTGTGTGTGTATATATATGTTTTTGGTCCATGGTTCTTGGCTCATAATCCCCTCCTCAAGGTAGGTCATGGAAACAGTAGGCTAAGACCCTCCTCCCTCCAGGAAGGAATGCTGAACAATCTGACCAGGCAGGCCTCACTGTGTTTCCACATTCAGTCTATTAGCAATCATGCCAATGCAATGGCATCTCTCTAAAGTCTCAAAGGACAGGGTTTGGAGAGCTTCCAGACAGCCAAACACCGGAAGCTAAGCTTCAGTCCCTCAAAACTTGGGGTGGTGTGCCTGAAGAAGGTACAGAAGCTGCATGTCCCTTCCTGCACGCCTCACCCTATGCATCTTTTCATCTGTATCTTTGTTCACATCTTTTACAATGAAAGGGTAAACACGTTCTGTGAGCAGCTAGGACAAATAAACTCAACTTGAGGAGGGAGGTTTTATGGATGCCCCAATTTACAATCAGTTAGTCAGAAGCACAGTTAAAATGACCTCAGGGGTGCTACTCGCAAAACAGGGGTGGGAGAGGGAATCTTGGGAACTGTGCTTTTGACCTGGGGTATCAGGCATTGTGTCCAAGTGGACAGTGTCAGCATGAAATTGGATTAGAGGACACCAGCTAGTGTTGGCTGCAGAACTGCTTGCTGTTGGGGAGAAGTCCCTACATCTCTTGAGGTCACAGAAGCCTCTATGTGGATTGTGGTGTAGTTTTCCAATACAAATATAACATTGCAATCCAAACAGTTTCAATAATACTTAACAAATATTTATGCAACAGAAAGTGGTTTTATGATTAAAACTTGAGTCAAATCATCATGTGACCCAGTTATCTTACTTCTCAGCACACACCCAAAGGACTTAAAATCAGCATACTATTGGCCACATCAATATTTATAGCAGCTCAATTCACAATAGCTAAACTACGGAATCAACCTAGGTATCCTTCAACAGATGAATGAATAAAGAAAATGTGGTATATTTTCTAAATGGATGGAACTGGAAACTATCATGCTTAGTGTAATTAACCAATCCCCCAAATCCAAAGCCCCAATATTCTCTCTGATATGTGGACGCCAATTCACAATAAGGAGGAGGAGAGAGAAATTCACTGGATTAGACAAAGGAAAATGAAGGAAAGGAAGGGGAGATGGATATTCCCAGGAAAGACAGTAGAATGAATTGGACATAACTTCCCTATGTTCTTATGTGAATACATGACCAGTGTAACTCCACATCATGTACAATCACACAAATGGGCAGTTATACTCCATATGTGTATGATATGTCAAAATTCATTCTACTTTCATGTATAACTAAAAAGAAAAATGAAAAAATGAGCCAATAAACTTTTCATTAATATTCTAACTATGGGATTCATAATAGCAAAGGGAAATATGGAGAGTATAACTACAATAATCTCCATTTATTACTCTTGGGAAGTAGATAGTGCCATCAATTTCTTTTCTTATTTTTCTGAAATATTCAGTTAGGAAAGGCACTCTGTTCTTCACCTAAAGTACCACTGCACAAACCAAGTTTAGCTTTGACTTGCTCTATACTCATTTTGGACACATTGTTAACATCATACAGAAAGTCTCTAAGTCAACTACTTTCCCCATCACCTTCTAGGCACTTTAGGTCTGGGCAAGCTGTTGTGCACTGCACAGCAAGCACAACTGTACGTGGCAGCTCTGCATAGGACATAGCTGCTTCCACAAATGAAATCATTGGGCTAAATGACTTTAACAAGTTGTCATGTTTGTCCTCCTTCTAGCCTGGCTTCTTACCCATGTTCACACTAGCAATTTCGATTATGGCTCAAGTCTCGTGCCCTAGCCCTTACCCTGGCTATCTGGATCTCAAATTTTGTGGTTCAGAGAGAAACCCAAGATATCTTGATTTAATCCTCTTCTCTCTCACAGCTGATTCTTGGCCAGTAGTCTATATGGTACCTGCCCTCCCAACTTTTAACTCTCATGTTTTATAACCCTAAAAAAGGTAAAGGATTTTACTTACTGATCCTTGACAACCTGGGGGAGAGGGGAGATTAGACATAATCAAAAAGCAGAAAAAAGTAAAAATGTTCATATTACTAGAAAAAAATCTGATATTAAATGATAATACTATTAATGCTTAATGAACTACTTTAAATTTAGTTAAATGTTATTTAGAGCCCGATATGGTGGTGTACACCTATAATCCTAGTGCCACTGGAGGCTAAGGCAGGAGGATCCCAAGTTTGAGGTCAGATGCAACAACATAGGGAGACTTTGTCCCAAAAAAAAAAAAAAAAATCAAAAAAAGGGACTGGGGATATAGCTTAGTGTTAGAGGGCACCTGGGTTCAATCTCTACTACAAAATTTTTAAAAAAATTTATTTAGAAATAAGAGCAGACTGCTAGACGGTGTTTCTATAAAGCACCAGGATTTGGTAAAGAGAAAAACCACAGAAGAATCAGGAATACCGTTTCCACTAAAGTGTCATCCAATTTTGACTAAAGTAACCCCCTTCGTACCACACATTTTCTATCCAAATCGCAACCTTCTTACATATTAGCATCTAAAGTAATTTGACTTCAGAGAAGGTATTTAATCAGAACACAAAATGTTCCTCAATCAAAATGATACTCTGGATTAAGCTTCTCTTAAGACTGCAATATTTAAGATAAAAGAGTCTATAATGAATTATACCCCCAAAATGGCAGCTGTCAGTAGCCTTGAGACCAGAAATAATATTGTTCAAAGAAAGAAGACTGGCTCCATTCCCCTCTTTCCCTAACCACACAACAGCCTCACAATACTGTCAACTTCCAATATAAAGAAAAAGGCCTAGTCATATTGTGTAAAAGCAAAATGGCACCACTATAAATGGAAATAAACATTTATTATATTTCAAGTTAGGTTTCTTCCTGAATAACTGGCTTCACACACCCTTGAATAAATGTGCTACCTAAGAAATACTGATGAATTCAACCCAGTGACCACAGTGACTAATTAGAGGACACAGCTAGTGGAGAACAGTTATGACAGAATGAGCAGAGAACACCTCAGTGCTTACTACACAGAAAAAGATTAAGAAGTATTCATTTAATGAAACACCACAGAAATTGTCCCACTTTTAATATGTTTATATAGTAATAATAATTAGTCATTAATGTCATGAAATATAACCTATTCAAAACAATTCTGCTAGGTTATACATTAACAGGCAAAACTATGAGCATATAACTAGAAACTCTATATGACTAGAAACATGTCATTAAGCATCATTACCTCAAAGAAAATCATACTACTTCATATTTTAGGAAGAAAATTGACAAGTAAATATTTCAGAGATGTATACTTGGGGGGTGGAGGCAATATGATTGTTAATGCTCTGTTGACAGCACATTTTCATCCACATAATGTGATCAAAATTTGTTATGGATCACTACTATTATGTGACAATTCCATTCAAAATTTAAACATTAAGTTGAAAATAATGGAAGCTAAAATACAAATTATGTATAAGAGCTTATAACAATAAAAAGTTATAATTTTCTCAATGGTACTGATCTGGCAGACATCTTAAAACATTCAGGAGAAAATATCTGCAAGCTTGAGGTTTAAGTCATGCTTATTTCTTTCAGTCTCAATCAAAAGTTTTCCAGTCATAATGTGAATCAATGGGATAACTGATGATATAAAATTTAAAATAATTTGAGTTGACACGTGAAAGAATTTTAACAGGATCATAAAGATAAAATTTCTATACTTCTTAACATTTTCTATTGAAAACAAGCAAATTTGATCAGGTCAGAATGCCATACCTCATAATCACTTTCCAAAAACTCATGTAAGACCATTTCATAAATGAGTGGCTTCAGAACTGGATCCCCTCTTGGCAAATAAGGACTAACAGCCTGGGGAAAGAAAGGGAAACAAGAATTCTTTAAAAGATGGCAAAACAAAACTGTATTCCAATTATGCAGATAATCTAAAAATACATTTTTTGGGGGGTTACTGGAGATTGAACTCAGGGGTACTCAATCCCTCAGACACATCCCCAGTCCTATTTTGTACTTTATTTAGAGACAGGGTCTGTGACTTTCTTAGTACCTCGCTTTTGCTGAGGTTGGCTTTGAACTCGAGATCCTCCTGCCTTGGCCACCCGAGCTGCTGGGATTATAGGTGTGTGCCACCATGTCTGGCTAAAAATACATTTTTTACTTTAAAATTTTAAGACTCTGGACATTTGTTCTGGAATAAGAATACTCTGGAAAATTATTCTGAAAAGATTCAAATGAACCCTACTTTCTAACAACAAATTATGGTATATTTTCAAAAGATTATAAAATCAACTTATTAAGTAATCTAAAAGTATAGGTCACCTATTCATCTTTCCTTACTGAAACTGGACAGCACCACCCTTTAAAAACTCCCAATCATCTTTTGAACTTTAGGAAAAATAACTCTTGTATTCTTCAGATATTTTCCAAATACAGTTCAATTTCCTTCTAGTGCCCTACATAACCATCAACATGCTTTGTACTGGGGACACCAAACTAGGGTGACATCCTCAAGAAGCTCACAGCCCAAGAGGGAATATATGAAGAGAAATAAACACATACTGGTGATACTATGTGGTAAATATTATGAGAAAGGGGTTGATAAAGGGCTGTGGATACAGTAGAGAATCTATGTCTGTATGTGTTTATTTCTTTATGGCAGTGCTGGGGATCTAACCTAAAGCCTTGTGTATGCCAGGCAAGCCCTCTACCATTGAACCAATACCCCCAACCCCACAGAGGAGAATCTTGTATGTTATGGCCCTGATCAATCAGGCAAAGAAAGAAGGGGAAGGGGATCTGGCAGGGGAACAACATGAAGAAAGGCATGTAACCACAAACAAACATTTCTGTTCAGGGAGGCTATAGGGGCCCAGAGATGGGAGAAGTAGGTCACTAAAGGTAGGTGAGATGGGAGAGGAAGTGAGGTGGGTCATGAAAGGAACTCTGATCTTATTCTATGAGCAGTGGGGGAGCAATAGATAATTGGGCAGTGAGAATCCAGATTATTTTTAAACAGATATCTTTTTAACTAGGATTTCCCTTAGGTAAAACAGATAACTTCAGCAGAGGTTGCCCCTAGATCTATCAGAAGGTCCTTGCAATGTAAGGCAAGAGTTAAGGCAATGGTACGGGAATGGAAGTGGAAAGGCCAAATTGGCTGATACAATAAAACCGACAAAAATCGGAGACTAAATGGATTGAGGAGATAAATTGAGGAAAATATTCTCCTTAGGAGTGGTGGCTCTGAGCTATTAAGCATAGGAATGGGTATACTATGTGTCATAAACACACTTCAAAGGAAAATGACCAAATTTGGGAAGGACGTAGATCTACATTAATTTGAATTATCATTATTGGCAATATATATGAAGAAAAAAAGCCATCATAACAATTCAAAAGATACGTCTGGATTATAGAGCCATCAGGTAAACAGTACCATGAAACTCAATGAAACCTTTCAGGAAAAGCCCAATAAGAAACATAGCTGGGGGTCAACTAGAGAAGAGTGATATTTATGGGGCAAGCACAAGAGAAGTCATGGGATTGCCAAGCCAAGCCAATATAATTGGGACTTGTAAAAACTATATTCATATCTCTGCAAAAGTATTCAAAAAACTCACAAAAACCATAAAAAATGTTTTAAACAAACACAAGAATACATCACTGACGTGAATATTGTATACTAAGTTTAAAGGTTAAAAAATGAAACAGCAAAGTAATTCATTAGAACTATATGGTCGAATTTCACCTTTTAGCAGGTAAGATATTTGAAAAATATATTAATTCTTCAGTAAATTTGAAAAAGGTCTTATGTTTTACAATTCACCAAATAAAATTATACCTGGTTTCTGAGGTTATTATTAAAAAAAGAACATGAAAACTTCATCTAAACATAGAGAAAACTGCAGAGGTAAAAGTTAAAAACAAAAAAAGAACCTCTCATATGTGTAAATATATATAGTATACACACACCCAAAATATGAACTAAGCTTATGTTTTGAAACTAATATCTACAAGTCTGAGTTTTCTTTCCAGCTGAAAAAACACTTCCCAATAAAAAAATGACTACTATTATTTTTATTTTATATTCATTTTACATGCAAAAACTAAGAAATAAATATTAATCTTTGCTTACCTTAAGCTGTCCAATTTCTTTAAATTTATAAACTTCATATTCCCAGAGGGCTGCATTTTTTCCAAGGATTTTCTGGCATTTGCTGCAGTAAAAACATTCCAGGGAGAAACAAATTATAAATAAATAAACAAACAGAATAAGTAGACATTTTCCTCAGTGGTTTAGATAAATCTCTTTGCAAGTTCTGACAAATTTCTATCTCAAGTGCTAATTAACATAAAGGTATTACTGTTACTTGGTTGCATAAATAGTAACAAAAACCATGAAAATTATAGAAAATAGTTATAAATCAAGATAAATCTCTTTCAAAGACTGCCATTAGGGGGTTCCCCAATGATTTTCCTGTTCTAAGTGTTCTATTTGGATCAACACTGCTGGTTTGGGGCATTTTTTTTGCCTTGAAGAAAATTCACCATACCCTAAAAGTGTCAGTTCCTTCTTGAATTGACGTAAACGATGGGTTATAAAATCAGACTTTGAAAAACTAGAATCCCATCTTACAATGTAATCTGGAAGACTGTTCATGTACAAATGAAGCTTTACATATTAAAGAAACAGATTTTCTTAAATAATCTCAGGGAACTAAAGGCTACCTTCCAAGGATGCTGCATGGTCAGAGATAGGCACTGCAGAATTCCAGCAGGAACCACATGACCATTATGTACATTTATGCTTTCTGCCCACCAAAGGCCCCTGCAACCTGAGATCCTAGGGTTTGACCATTTCCATTTAGTTGCCAGTTTCTCCTTGGAATACAATTCTTAAATTGTAAGCAGAGGCATCTTTGTTCTGGACTATCTTTCAAATATGTTTATAATATAAATGGCCCTAGACAAAGACAGTATCCCCCTCCAGAGTGGAAGACAGTTTTGCTTACCATCTAACACAAGGAAGGCAATGTCTTCTGGGTCAACCCACTAGAAAAGATATCCCAAGTGCAGGGCTCCACCCCTATAACACAACCCACTGCACAGGCAGGGTGACTTGGCCCCCTCCATGTTGTACTGGGGTTTGGGGAGCTGGGTTAAATGATAATACTCTGGCTACTGAAACTACTGGGATAGTCCTTTAGCTCTGACCCAGGAGTCTCATGTCTTCTGCTAGCACCATGAACCTGTTGCAGGCTAACTTGTAGTTTATAAACAGGAAAATCCCACACCCATCATGGTTCTTGACATCTTTCTCATTAAATTTGGGAGAAACAATTCTCCTTTGGTGAAAGTACAAGAAAAACTGCAGAAAGAACAGGTATTAATCTATTCTGTGATTGAAACCACTAATATTCAAAATTACTCTTGTTAGAAAGATGTTAAAAAAAAAACACCAAAATGTCTATTAAATACAAAGAATGGCTGATTGCTGTTGTTAACATTGGCCAATTCTATTTATACTAAATTGTGAAAATTTTATTAGTATTACCGTGCTGCTATGTCATATTCTCCTCTCTCCACCAGGTGATTTATATATGCCAAGCCAATATCCTAGAGAAAATGAAGGAATTTCAAAATTCAAACAACTGAAGCTGAGTCATGATGTTAGGGTACTATTGACAATACTGATGTTTCAGTGTGCTTTATGCAATTATACCTGCTTTTTCCTTTAGTATATTCATATTCAAAAGTACTCACTGAGCTACATTCCCAGTCAGGGTTTCCCAAGTTGTCCAGACTGGCCTTGAACTTGTGATCCTCCTACCTCTGACTCTAGTCATTGGGATTATAGTCATGTACCACCAAGCCTGGCTCTAAAATTCAGTTTTTAAAAAATAAATAATGTTACTATTTTAAAGGTTTCTAATCTGATCTCCTCTAAGAGATTTTCTGCAAAGGAAATCTAATGTTAGAAACATGATCCAATAATTCCATGCTGTCAATGCATACAAAAGTCTGTTTCTTGTGTTTTCATCTATAAAATGTGAGCAACATGTCTCCTCTACCTCAAGTATGAAATGTTAAGAAAAATGAAATGACAGACTATCAGATTAAAAGGAAATATGAAATATTAAGCTTAATACTAAAGTGAAAATGAACTGAGAAAAACGAGTAATTCAAATCCATAAATTTACAGATAAAGGAAACTTGTGAAAGCAGGGAATGGAGTGTCTTCAGAATATTCACAGTTATTCACTGGTTATGAAAGGATCTGGGGTGGCCAGAATCACCACAGGTATGGGAGAACAGCTCTTGCTTGATCTCCCCATGACTCTTTTTATGAAATATTATTCCACCTGAAAGCATTTTCATTAGAAGCTAAAATTCATTATATATAACAAAACTTGGCTTTAACTTCTACTTCTTGTACAAAGAGATACATGTGGAATTTCTATATGGTAGAAATGGGAGGAGTCCATTTTTTCTCTGCATGACTGATATGGAAACATCATGTCAGGAGAAAAAATTCTATGCATACTTAATATACAGGACAGGCTCTTTTCAAGAGGGGAGGTCAACACCTAAAATTTATTTAAATTTTTTATTTAATGATTATTATGTGAGAAATCATTTCAGATGTACAGAACTAGAGTAAAAATAGATCACATATCACAGTATTTATGGAGGGTCATTCTGTGAGATTTCAGTGCCAGTCCCTCTAACCTTTTACCACATGTCCATGCCACCAGGTTGGGAAGCTCATTTTAAACTCCTCTTCTTTCTCTGTATTCCCTATTTTCTCTCCTTCTGCTTAGCACAAGCATGTTTAAATATTTCTCTTACACAAAACAGTAACAACTCTCCCATGATGCCACAGCCCCCAACTTCAGTCTCCACTCCCATTCACAGCTCAGCTGACTCTACAATCTCCTATTCATTGTCAATCCCTATAACATGTTGAGAATAAATTATAAGTAGGCAGAAGATTCACTACTTTCATATTATCAGATCTAGTGTACTCCTGACCAGCTCAGCTTGTCTGGTCTCTTTGACCTGCTTACCTCAGGCACATAAGCATGTAATTCTCTTTACCCTCAGTGCTTTCTCTTTCAGCTCCTGTGATACAACCTTCCTCTGGCTATTCCAAGTCTGTGTTACACACATTCCTGCAGTGACAGTGTTCCTTATGGTTCCATTCAAATTCCTCTGTTCTCTGATACTATGTACTTGCCCTGGGAGGGCTGATCCAAACTCAAGTACTAACTAATATTTGCTGGCTGATTACTGGATCTTTTTTGAGTTCAAATTTTTTTCCTGTGTTCCACCAGGATGTCCCACAGGATGCCCCTATTCCTGCTGACTCTGAGCAGGTCTCATCACTTCCTACCTAGACTACAAAGATACCTGATAACTGATCTCCATCTCAGCTGACCTGTCTCCATCAGAAAATCTCAGTAATAGGGAAATCTGATATGTGCCAAAAAGCTCAAATTGTCTTCTAAAGGTTTCAATATAGAAGCAAGTTCCTAATTACAGAAATCCCTTCAGGATCTGGTTCTTGCACTCTAGGTAGAAATCCCCTTTACTGCTCCACATAATCAAGTAGGCCAAACCTTTTCAGTTTTCTCTCACTGCTAAAGAATTCTTTCCTATCCCCCACATTTTTTAACTGAAAAATAAAAGATGCTCTGGCTTTCTTTTCCTCTTATTTCTGAATTATTCTGCTTGTGCACTCTGGGAATTAAGACTTTACGGGGACTGAAGAGTCTAAGGAAAAAGTGCAGGCAAAAGAAATTTGCATTGAAACTCAATTAGCCATAAAAGACTAAGTTTGTAGTTTTCATCTGTAAAACACAAGTACCAGGTGATCTCTCAGGACCTGCAAAGGACAAGATTTCTTGTCTGCTTTCTATCTATACATTCTCTGTCATAATCAGCAAAGAAATTGGCCTTTAGTCTCTATATTTTTTCCTGAATTCAAAATGAAATGAAAAAGTATTTGATGTCCTAGATTAGTCTCCATAACAAAATCAATTGCGTTTGTTATTATGGAGACACCAAAGCAATCTAGTTTTAAGAATGCACTCTTTTGACAAACTTTGAGATAATGTGATTTTATCTATGATTTAAAGAAACTTCCACATGCATAACTAGAAAGCTCTGTATACAAATGTATTTCATAAATATAGTTTTCCAATTACTTAAAACTATCTCCTTACAGGTGTTCAACTGTCTTGTTTACAAGCAGAAACTGATTTGATAAAATATTTTGACCTCACAAGTCAAAAAGAATTAGTTTAAAATAAATTCTGAAAAGACAGAACATGGTCTTTTCAAACTACTTTCAGTTTCATTATAACTTATTAAAAGGTAAAGTTATGCTTCAAATAATAAAAAAACACACACTTACCAGAATCTTATGTCTTTTTATGTTCCTTTGGCTAATTTCAGCTGCCATCAAAGCCTCCTATATTTACATAGGCATGATAAAAGAAAAAAAAAAAAGAAAAGAAAATGGGAGAGAGTGGGAGAGAAAAATGCTGTGGTTATAAACACTATATATATTATGTTTTAATGTTCTGGACTACATGAATAAAGTGCCATTTTTTCTGTGGTTTTTGCTTGAAGCACTGGAATTTTTAATGCCATGGTTGAATGAACTTCAGTGAATTCAAACTCATACAAAGGCAGTCAACCAAAATGAAGACTTCTTTCATTTCCATTTGAATTCATTTCTGCATTAGGATATTGGAATCACATTTCATACACAAATCAAAATACACAAAATCTCCTAGACTCCAAGCAAAATAAGGCAGCTGTCATTCTAAATTGGTGTGACACATATTGAGGGGCATATTGAGGGGTGGAGGGAGGGAAGGAAAAAAACATTTTTCCTTTAGGTTTCAACAGAAGTAAACTGTACACATGTTTTTGTATATCTATAATTAAGCTTTTGAAAATCTCTGGTTTTGTTTTTACTTTGGAAAGTTTATAAGCATTAGTTTAACAAATAATTAAAACAAAATAAAACAAATTAAAATTTGTTTATTAATAATTAAAATTTCTTTTAGCAACCTAAAGTAATATGATAATAACTGGATTATGAACCAGGTAACAATATCTGGACTCTATACAGTTTTTAGATTAAAATGATTTTTCCTAATCTTTCCAGGTAGTTAAATTAGAGCAACAAAAAGTTGGACTAGTTACTATTGTTTTCTGATGATTAATACATAAACCCATCCATAGTCTAACCAAACCAATATGATATCTTGAAAAGTTGAAAAATATTTTCTTTTTTAAAATAAGGTCCTATTGGGGCATTACCTAATCAAATCTGTCTAAACTAAGATTCATTAAAGTGGACAACATCATTCTATCCAAACTAGCAGTTCAAAACAATCTGAGAGTATAAATTTAGTAGCTTCACAAAAAAATAAAGGATAAAATGAGAGATTTCATTAAAATGTCCAAATAGACAACTCTGAAGTATTAGCTCTATTTTAATTTCCTTGGGGTGGGGGAAATAAAAAAAAAATTCAGTAGGTTAGATCTAAACCACTCCTTCCCTCTACCACTGACTCCTCCCCAATTCGACAGTAAAGCCAGTCAACATCATTGCGATCTTCTTGTTCCCTAATTTCTGAGAGGGGTATTGAAAAGTTATTATCCTCCTACATATTTTTTTTTGGCTTGGGGCACTCTAATTCAACTACACAGAAGATTTACTACAAAAATCTTTTATCCTCTCTCTGTTACAGACAAGTCAATACTTTCAAGAAATTAAAATCAAAACTACTTCATATTTCTTCTTTTCAAGGAGCCAATCGATGTGATCATCTTGGTCTCGTTCCTTGGCTACTACAACATCTCTTGGACTCACAATGTAGAAGAGTGATTCCCCTTCAGAGTATTCTAGAGGTGAGAGAAGAGAGGAACAACTTGAGTGACTCAATAGTACAACAAATGTTGCAATGGTTTCAGGGGACCTGGTTAGCCTACCCAATTTCAGAGTAAACGGAAAACTTATCTATACTCAAGCAAATGTGCTTCACTTTGAAGAAAGATAAAGGATGGAAACAGGGTCAAGAATGACAGAATTTATTTCATATAAAGGGAAAGAAGGAAGCAAGAAAAGAGAAAAGGGAAACAGGGAGGAAACAAATACTATACAACTTAATAAATAAGACAGATTCAAACTTCTGTGTTTAAATACATTAACATTCTGACTTCACATGAAAAAGTGTTCAAAATTCTTCACATCTATTGCATATATTGCATATTAGAATTCATCTACTGTATATAAATTGCATTTATGGCCATTTATGACACTGTTCTATTTTTACAGAACAATTACACCCCACAGTCTGCGATAAATGTTTCCTCCTCATCAAGGTCAAGGCCATCTAAAGCATAAATGACAGACACCCAAGCCCTGGGGACATAATCTATCATTTCAGCATGTTGTGCACAATGCCAATGGTGAGGGTCTCCTGCAGAATTCAATTATAAAACCTGTTCTGAAGGGTTTCTAAGTGTGCAGCAGAGTTTGCTCTGAGCAAAATACCTAGATTGGACACTTTCAGTTGTGAATCCAGTTGCTTTTTGCCACGTCCAGAATATACTCTCACATTTTTCAACTGATTCAGAGCTTCATTTAAGAAAGCTCAAACATGTATGGAATATTTCTTCATTTCTATGGCCAACATGAGAAATGAAAATATTCTCATGAAGTGTCAATCATTTTTAAAACATGAAACAAATTTTTTAAAAAGCCCAATGGTTCTATTTTCCTCAATGTATTTTATGAGGATAAGAAACAATAGCTGTACTCCATTTGTGTTCAATGAATCAATAAGTAAATAAAAAAAAAAAAAGAAAAAGAAAAAAAAAATGAATTAAAAAAAAAAAAAAAAAGATGATACTCACATACAGATGGCTTTGGTATGACTAAATAATAATGGTTTTCCTTTTGTGTCTGAGCAGTGAGTGATTAAGTGTATTCATCCAACCACTCCATAAATAGTCACCCAATGCCTAGTGATATGGTAGGTGACTTCCTGGCTGAGAGAGCTCAGTAACAAACAGAGAGACAACTTCTCTGCCACCCCAGAGCAAACCTTATTGGGACATAAAGTTGCGAGTGATGTGACAACCAGAGAGTTCCTTGACATCAATTTGACTGTCACTTAAATAGTTAGGACAATGGGAAAAAAATTACAAAAACAAAAGAGAAGAAGCCTACTCTTCACATCAGTCCTGATCCCATTTCTATTTCCTTTTGTGATGGGAGCTTCGGAAAGCTCTGGGATCTCTTTGAGCCTGAATGCTCCAATTTTCAAAATAAGAGGCCTGTCCAGATATTCTCTAAGATTCTTTTAGCACCTCAATTTAAGTTTCCTTTTGTGTGAATCAAGTAGAAGGGCAAATACCACAGGACATCATGTGAGCCAGATCTTTTCTCTCTCTCACCTAAATGATAATCTCTACATTCATTCTCCTGAAAACCTCTGACTGTCAAAGCATCAGAAGAGATTTCTTCACAAGTCTCAGAAAGTGGCTGGATGATGTCCAATCTAGGTCTGGCACAATATTCTCTTTCCTGGGGGAGTGGGAGAAAGGAAAGGCACATTTTAAATACATTTCTATAAGTCATGCAAATTAATTCAAGGTAGCCATACTTCCTTTGTCTGTCACTCATTCATTTTCTTTCTTTCTTTCTCTCTCTCTTTCTTTCTCTCTTTCTTTCTTTTCCTTTCTTTCTTCCTTCTTTCTCTTTCTTTTCTTTTCTTTTCTTTCTTCCTTCTTTCTCATTCATTCATTCATTCATTCATTCATTCCAATGCTGAGGACAGAACCCAGGGCTGCGTACCAGGAAAATGCTCTACCACTGAACTGCAATCCAACCCACTTGCTTTGATTTTATCATTTTGCACACAAGCCATTCCAACAGCCTAGCATAGACAGCTTCCTAACAATGTCTCATTTCTTTCTTTATGTGTGAGATAAACAGGACTGTGTGATGTGGGAACTCCACCACTGCAACCCATGCAACCCAGGGGGGTGTGGCGAAAGACAGTGACTTAGGTCCTTTTATTACATCTCTTCTACCCATATGTGAGGAAAAGTAAAATAATATACAAACTGCTCCATTATCCAAATCACTGATAATACTAGTAGAGTTACTAGTAATGTTAAAAAGCCAAGATTTACGAGTTGCCTCTAAATCAGATCTTATT
The DNA here is from genome assembly GCA_020662805.1 of Glaucomys volans. NCBI lineage: Eukaryota > Metazoa > Chordata > Mammalia > Rodentia > Sciuridae > Glaucomys > Glaucomys volans. The sequence goes on from JAJEJO010000221.1 coordinate 370,803, forward strand.
GAGATGATGGACATGTTTTATATTTGCACAGCCCAATATGGTAGATGCTAGTCACAGGTGGCTACTAAACACATAAAATGCTATTAGTGGGAACAAGCATTTTAAATTTTATTTGATTTTTATTAGTTTAAATGCAAGCAGCCATAAACAGCTGGTGACTTCAGTTTTGGATGATGAAATTCTAGGACAGAAAGGGAACAATGAGAGAATATTTGCTAAGGAGCTGTGGTAGTTTAATAAATCTAGCAGGTGATTGTATACAGATTACCCTTGAGTTCTTAACTGAGCACTACAAAGTGAGGAATTATCATTCCTAATTTTATAGGTGGAGGAAACAGAGAATTAAAAAGATTAACTAAGGTTAAAGTTATATAAGCCAATAATAACAGTGGGACATGTGGAAAATCAGGACTTATGGCAAATCTTAGACATGAAGTCAGATTTTTCCTACTTTAAAGTTCATACTTTATGAACTTTATTCATAAAACAGACACTTGAATTCATTTTGCACACCAACAATACCTGAAGCACTTGAAAGAGGTGCAAAGAAGACACAAATGAGAGGAATGAAATGGGAACAAACAAAATCAAAACAAAACACCCTCCAGAGCTATACCTGACTCTCCAAGTTTCCTGAATAAAACAATAAACCTGAATTTCTTTGACAAATCTTATTAAGAAAATTAGGAATTACATTAGCTTTCCATCTCATACACTAGAAACAATCCAAAAATAAAATAGCAACTATACAAGATCAACTTGTAGGAAAAAAAAAGGGAATATGAACACACAGCATAAGTTATCAGATAAATCTGAAACAGAAAAAAATGAAATAAAATGAAAAGATTTGACTATTTTAAAAAAACCGGATGCCATACAAGCCAGACTCAGAAAGTCAATTTTTAAATGTTTTCTCTTATATATGGAAGTTGAAAAGGAAAAAAAAAAAAAAAAAAAAAAAGGAATAAAAAAGGGGATATCATAAAAACAGAAGGAAAATTAATAAAGTAGAAGGGAATTGAGAGGGAGGGAAGGAGGGAGTACTAGGGAACAGAATTGACCAAATTCTGCTTAGTCCATGTAATGTCCACGTAATTAACATACTTATACATATATATTATAATGTACTAATTAAAAAACAATAATAAAAAGGAGACCAGCAGAGCAGAGGAAGAGGGCTAAGGGTAGGTAGGAAGGGAGGGAAAGGGGAGGTACTGAGGAATAAGACTGATCAAATCATGTTATATGTATGTGTAAATGTCACAATGAATCCAGCTATAATGTATGACTATAATGCACTAATAAAAACCATAAAAAATTGACTGCTATAAAAATGATAAAAGATGTCAAAATCAGAATAGCAAAGTAGAAAAAATATTTGAACAACAACAACAAAAAACATTAAAACCACCTCACTATCAATACCAAAAGTGCCTTTATATGTATAAGAAAAGTACCAGCAACATGACTCAAGTCATTTTACAACTCTTGCTCCCTAGCTAACCAGCCTGCTTATCTAGCTTGCCAAGAGCAAGAATTTGGCTTTGCTGATCTCGGACCTCCAGTGCTTGGTACAATTCTTATCACATAGGTGCTTTACCAATGAATGAAAGAAAAAGCCAAATGTTGGGGAACAACTTAATAAATTAAGGTATGTCAATCAGACAGAATAGTGCAAACATACTAATGGAAAAAACCACATGTACATATGGAGGGATTAATATCCATACAAATAGGGCAATACAGAGGAGCAAGTGATGCTGAGTGCAACTATGTGAAAACATGAACTATGTAAAAGGCATAACATGGGAAATATTTGGGGGATAATATTGAAACAAAAATAAATTTTATTTAATATAATTAAACATCTTTTCAATATGGAAAAAAAGCTAGGGGTAGGGTATAAGATGGCCTACAGATGACCTCTTTATTCCTTTTGCCTTAATAATTTATTCTGTGTTTAGGATTTAAGGCACACTTTGGTGTTCAATAAAGTGAGTGTCTGTGTACACTGACACAAACATTTGAAGGCATCTCCAAGACTCTTCCTTCTTCCTCTGAAATAAATTCCATTTTCTAATTTATTCTCTGAGTTTGGCCCTTCTTTGGATTTATTTCTTTTCAATACTCTCTTTTATTAACAAAGGCTTCTTTCCTTTTATTCTTTCTTTTGGTCAGTTGTTTATTAGGCCTTCCTTTTTTCATTTTACTGCTTCTTTCCTTATTTCTTTCAATCACAATCGCAATCCTTCCCACATTTCTCATCAAAAAGCATTGAATTTACTCCCTCAGGAGCCACAGTTTTTCTTTATTCTCAAAAAAATTAAATAAATAAAATAATAATAAACTGATGTCCTGCAATAGGGCTAGAAGCCACCCCTATCGATTTTAGAAGGTCTGAGTGCTCACTTAAGTCTACAGCATTCCATTGCTTAGCAACATGGGCACCCAGAGCTTCAGTTACTATAGTGATGGCTTCCTAATGCAAGTGCTCGCTCAGAGAAAAAGCTCAAGTGCAGTTACCACTTCAAAACAAGGGCTCCCAGGGTTTTTCTCCCCTATTTTATTCCTAGCCATTTAAGAAGAGGAGGAGGAGGACACAAACAAGGAGAGCCCACTTGCCTACTTACTCTAAAGGGATAAGAATCAATTGCATTTCTTTCATTTACAGCCTCCAAAAGAAAATCCTTTACAATAAACTCTCCTTGCTTATGCCTTGAAGCCGCCCCTATCCCCTTCTGGGTAGGACCCCTGGACTCAAAACAATAAAGACAAGCTGGGAATGGTGCTGGCCTGGCTTCAAAGAGAGACTGTGTGTGCCTGCCCCTTCACTGGATCCCAGATGTAAGCTTCATTCCAACATCACTACAATGAAATTTAGATTAACTACTGCTTTCTAACAGCCACACATTTTACTATACTATCATTTGCATTGATAACTGAGAGTTGGCAACAATCCATTTCAAAGCAACAATCAAACTACTCAGATTCACCAGGCTACTGGGAAGTAAACAAATATGTCTGGACCACAGGAAATAATGAACTGCCCTTTCTGTAATTCCCTCTGACCACAGGGACCCCTGTTGCTGCAGCCGATCAACTTCATTGCTGTCATTTCTGCTAATGCACAGTGTCAGCTCAGTTTCTTTGCCTTTCAGCAAGAGGGATCCTTCGTTCCTTTTGACTAAAATACCAAGAGACCGATGAAAAGAGGGGGGAAAATGACTCTCTTCTTGGTTCAGCAAAAAGAACAAAGGCAGGCACTGAGTGGAGCTTCTGAAGGTAAATATGTTAGGGTCTATAGGGTAATCTCTGCCAGTCTTATTTTATAGGTCAAGAAAGTTCTACTCAGATTATACAAGACTCTTCTGACAGGCAACCTGATCTGGGTGTAATGCTAAAAATGAATCCCCACATCCCTTTGAAATTGGGGAGAAAAAAATTACCGTTTTTTCTGAAACCTCCTTTACGTAGGAAAGTACAACAAGCTGATCACAGAGAGGTGCAAGTCCACTGATGTGGAATTCAGTTTCAAACTGAGACACTGTGAACAAAAGGGGTATAAGATTCACCATTAAAAGAAGCAAAAATCAGCACACAAGCAGCACATATCAACTACCAACTACAAATGCTAGATGGATTTATTTTAAAAAGAAATGATAAATGTTTAAGGAGACGCAAATGCTAATTACCTTGATTTTATCATTACACGTTGCACAGTTATCAAATTATCATACTGCGCTCCAAAATATGCATAATACTAGGTGTCAATTTTTTTAAAAAGCAAACATAAAGGGGCATAAGTGAACATATTTTCACCATTGAGCACTGAAAGTGCTTCACGATAATCAGTACTGGATGGCTATGTAAGAACTTAAAGTTGCCATTTCTATCAGCAACAAAACTGTACCCAACAATAATAGCACACAAATGGTCAAGTGTGACATGTGCCCAGGCAGTTTAAAATTAACATAGCTAAATCACTTGAAGACAGTATGAAACCCATAAAACCCAATGTAAACTATTATTAATGACAAGGTTAAATTGTTTCTTATGCCTAATTTTAAATTTTTGACAATTAGGGTATTACAGAGGTACAAAGGTCACAAGGGTTGCTGTATGTAATTATAAACACTCTTTTTTGGCATTAAATATTTAAAGACTTTGAAGTTAAAAAAAGCACATAAACACAGATTTCATTATGATCAAACATCATTATTTGTTAAGTGAAATAAAGGTTAAAGAAAAATAATACACTTCTTTTTCCTTTCTGAAAATAGTCTTATTTAAAATTTAGAAGAAATATTACTTTGCTTAAGAAGTATGTGGATTTATGTTGGATTACAAAGATTTGAAAAAAGTTCCATGGACAAAATGCAAACATTACCATGGTATGATTCTAATGATTAACTGTCTGCTGTATAAAATACAAATGATTATTGTTTTAAGGGGTCAAGTTTTGAGGTGGCTTCTTATAGGGTAAGAACTGACAGAGTAGTGGGACTGGCAGACTCTTCCAGGAATCATTCACTGTACTTCAGGATTCATTTGGGAGTAAACTCTTGGGTAGACACATCCCATATTCCAAGAGTTTCTTGATTCAGATCTTCTCCACAGTTGTGGGTATTAGCTGCAGACTAATGTCTGTAATGAAATTACTCTTTTCCCAAGTAAGGGAACTCAGTGCATCATGCTGGAAACAACACTGAATGTCGAGTCAGGAAATCTGGGCTATAACTTCCACTAAATTGAACTTGGACAAGTCATCTTAACTTCTCTGGGTATAAATTTTCCCTTCTACAAGATAAAGGAGTGAGAGCAGAAATAAAATCCATAACACAGAAAGAACAGGGGCTACTGAATTTTTCTTCTTCCTGGTCTCCTTTTGCCTTATCTCCGCCAGTCTTTACTGCTTCTCCTTATTCAACTGTTAAGAGCTTGTGAGACAACCACCTCCACCTCAACCACAATGTGGAGACAAGTACTTCCAGTGCACCCAGGCTGGACAAGTCTAGAGACATTCATCCTACTGTGAGTGCAGGTGGGGAACGGAGAGGCGTGGGTTGAAATGTACACATTACTGAAGGGTATGGGGCCACACAGGACCTAGTGACTGAAAAAGCAGCAGTTTCACCTTTCCCACAAGATATGTAGACAACTGACAAGAGGTTTTGGTTGCCAACACTCTACACTGGCAAAAATGGACCTGAGTTGTTTTACTAAATCATATTCCATGTCTGAAATGCATACCTCTACCAGAAACTCCAGTAAAGAACAAAGTCAGACAAGCCACAGAAATCATACTCATGACATCATGGGGAGGCTTTGCTGTGCTCATCTGCCACAGACACCCAAGGGAAAACATCCCTCAAACTCAAAAGAAGCAGTGGATGAATGAGGCATTCTCCCCATCTGTCTAGCCTCACTGATGGGCAATGTCACAGTCTCTTGCCTAAAGGTAACAGAGAAACTAGAAACTTATCTTATCCAAAGCTTTCTTCCTCTGTACTCCATCCCTTAGTCTGCATACAATAGCTGATGTGAATAAGATAGAAAATTTCCTGTTCTCTAATTAATAAAATGACAGAAATTCCAATGGGTGCTTAAAGAAAAAGACAAAAGATTATAGAAGCACAGTCTCAGTTCTGGATATTGTAATAACTGTGTATTTGTTAAGTACTAAATTTATCAGACTTTACTAATTGAGAAAATTGAGAATTAGTAATAACTTAAGAGACTACACGTAATGGCAAATTACAAACTAACACACAAAAAATGTTATTTATAAAGAAAAGATGTGGTACACAAAAATACTGAGATCTCCAGAGACACTGAGCAAGTTATCTATATCCAGATAAAACTGAAATTAAAACAGCCTTTTTGCTAAAATAATTTACTAGTATCAATGACCAACTTTGTAAAGAAAACAAAATTGTTACAGCAATACCCAGTGTGATTCACAAATTAAGAGTTCAAAATGGCTGTCTCTTAGTTGTGAGTACTCCCATTTTATCACTTAGCAATTCATCTCCATTAATACCCACTAGTAATGCTATCATGTTAAAAAAGAACTCATTCCTAATTTGAGTTGCTAGTTTGTGAAAAAATCTGAAGCTATTCTGTCTAAAACAAAATATTACAGAAAGAATGCTGGGGTCTTGGTTTTCCATATCTAATTCAATAAACATGAATGTTTTTAGATCTAACATGATGCAATTTATTTTTCATATTAATGCTGAATCCCAGAAGGGCTGGCTGGACACAGTGGTATCAGAATGAATGTAGAAGAAAAAGGAATATTCTTCCTACTTAAGAGAATGAAATACTGAATAGTAATATTTATTCTTCTAAAGAACATACATAAAATATGCAAAAGTTTAAGAACTGACTTTGTAAAATATCCTCAAGTAATTATTGGCTTTATATTTCAAAATTTCAGTGGGCAAAATATATATTTCAAAATTTCAAAGTTTCAAATATATTCAAATTTCAAAAATATTCAAATTTCAAATATATTTCAAAATTTCAAAGTTTCATTGAAACTTCAATGGAAGTTTCAAATTATTTATTTCCCCTGAAATTCTATTGTATTTCATAAAACACTGAGTTTAATAATTTTAATAAAAATCTTTTTTTTTCCCTTAAAGGAAACCCAATTTGAATAAAGATGGTTGACAGGTTTAATGCTTATAGAAAATCATCTTTAAGTAGATTATCTGAAGAAGAAAAATCACAAAGAAAATAAAAACAAATTATTTTGTTTGCAAAACACAAAACAGAAAGATAAAGCAAAAGCTAAAGGAAGAGGAGGGAAAAACGCAGTTCCCAGAGAGAATCACAAAACAGAAGCTATCCCTCAGATTAAGGACATCAAGAAAGTGAGGAGATGGTTCTAGGTCATGGCAGAGAGTATGCTGTGTTCATACAGTGTTCTGATGAACATCAGCAACGGAAGGCAGTAAGGCTGCAACAGCCTTCCTTATCCCGACTGGGATAAAAGGGCTTCTATACTCTGGTTTATTCAGGAGGATAAAGCATTTGTAGACATGCTAGAAGAAATAATTCAAGACCTTTACATAGAGATCCAAAGTAGATCGAGAGGGTGAGTTTCAAAAGGGCTGTTCACATGAAAATTATATTCAGCAGAGTTTCCTAGATCCACAATGAGGATAATGAATACAATTCTGCCCACAGGACTGATACAGAAGGGAGGCTAGAGTTCCTGATCAATGCTGCCCACAAATACATAATGCAAGTCAAAAGCACAAGTTGCTTATCTACTTGTTAAAATTTTCTATAAGCCACAATAAGGAGCAAAAGTTTTGGGCTGGGATTGTGGCTCAGTGGTGGAGTGCTTGCCCAGCAGCCATGAAGCACTGGGTTCGAGCCTCAGCTCCACAGACAAAACTAAATAAAGTTATTATTTTTTAAAAAATCCACTTTAAAAAAAAACTCTGAAAGAGGTGAAATTTTAATAATGTAGTTTCTTCAATGTAGCATATCCAAATTACTATCATTTCAACATAAAAATTATTAATTATTAATGAGGTCTTTTATTTTCACACTAAAAAATCTGGAATCTGGTATGTGACACACATCAATCCGCCACCACTACAGAGCCACATTACAAAGCCACACCACAAGTGGTTAGTGTTTACCAAATTGATGAGTGTAGATCTACAAAGTCCCAATTTTTTCTTCTTCGTATTTAAAAGTCCAGTGATTTTACTGGAATACATTTTGATGTCACTCATGATGGAGTATGATTTTTAGATAAAGTGTCTTCTTTTAATTTATATTTACTGTAAATTAAAATATAGATAGTTACGTTCTTCTTCTGTTGTTGTTGTTGTTATGGTTATTTCAGAAAGTTTTTCATGACTTACTATTTTTGGTATTTGTTCCAGTCCCTGCTTTATGTTTTTCTTCAGACTCTTACTTGTAGATGTATTTTTTCAATATTTATCACTGAACTGTACATCTTTTTTCCCCTACTGTGTTTTTTCCAAAATTTCCTTCTTTTCCCCTCTATTCCTCTCACTGCATTATTTTTCTTTCTATTTGTTCTTATATTCAGTTGCAATCTGTATTGTGGTTATGTCTTTCAGGTATGCATTCATTATGAAGGATACCAATGACCTCCTTATTTTTCTTAAACCTTAGTATGGGATATGATTTCAGTAATTTCCTGGTGTTCATTCTGAGGTAAAGTCATTGTCACTTAATTCTTGGAGGCAGGAACTGAGACAGATATTCTAACCTTGTAAGGCTCCCTCCTCTGCTATTGTCATTTGGTGTTTAAAAAAATAAAAAATCTTGTTTTCTGATATTCCCTGGTTCTGATCCTTCTTATGTTTACCTGGACTTATTCTTTTGTTTGTTTCTAATGTCCCTGTCCTGCTCTGACAGGCTCCCTCCCTCCTGTTCTTTTCAGTGCTGCCCTGTCTGGCAGGAACACTGGCTACTCAACTGTGAAGTGCTCAGGGAAAACTGGGCTCTGGTCCCTCACACCTAGGGGCAGGCCCCACACCCACTGCTCATGCTGTCAGATGGCCTACTGTCCTTTCCTGTAAACTACTACCTTGGCTACTGTGATGGGCTACTTTGAAGTTCTGGCCTCAGTCTGCCATATGACTTCTGTTCCCCTCTGTTCTCTGTCACAAAGAGGCTATGACCACATCAGGCGAGGGTTACCACTAGTGTTTCTTCCCCCTCTATTTGCGTCTTGAATTCTTGAGGCTACCATGTCACTGGGGTTTTTTTTTTTTTTTTGTAAATGTGGTCTATGTGTTGTTTTGTGATCTATTTGTTTCATTTTTATGTAAGGACTCAGGTAGATTAAAAAATAATGCTGCCACTGTACTGCTTTCCCAAGATCAGTGTTTTACATCAACTTTGTATTACCCAGGGCAATGGGGTTAGGGTTAGAGCCATGAATACGTACGTAATGTTGAGCCATCAATGGCACCCATTATCAGTTTCAGAATGAGCACCATGTGACTGAAAAAAGAATTAATAACAACTTTTTTATGCCTTGGGTCTCAGATCTCTTGAGGGTTATCAACAACTGTGTATAAGACTCTCTTCTAGAAGTCCCAAGGGACTAAGATCTTGGCCCTGACTTAAGGGAGCTTGTGCATCTGTTATTTAAAGAAAGAATTAAGGTACTGCCTGCCATATCAAAAAAATGGGAATAGATATAAAAAAGAAACAATGAAAAGCAGGAAAATTTAGGTTAGAGAGAAGTATATATGAGGATAGAAACAGTGGCCATAATCATGTCTATAAGAACACTGTATATAACATAAGAGAAACAACCTCTTCACTTAAACATAAAGAGTAACCAATTTTTAAAAAAACTGTACTATTAGATAGCAAATGACAAAAATATTTTATTTAAACAAAAAGATCTTTCTCCAAACAATTCAGAACTAGGTGATTTCACTATCTGTGTATTTGCACCTAAAAAACATGATTTTAAATCAATATTTTTAATTATTACTATACTTCTGTCATCTATAGATTCTGTATAACATGTATTTTTACTCAGAAATGCAATTATGAAATATATTGATCTGTTCTCAATAATTCAGTAAACCCTTATAATTTTCCCCAAATTTTCTTGCAGTTAATTTTTTGATACACAACAATTGAGTCTTCTATTTCTAAAGGAAACTATTTTTCTCTCTCACTGAGCAACTAAATAATAGCAACATTAATAAAAGCTCCCATTTAATGAGAAGCTTCTATGCTGAGAAGCAGTGTGCTAAGTGTTTTATATTCAGTATCTCTTTCACCACATCATCTTTATTTTAAAGACATACTGAAGCTCAGAGAGGTTAAGTATCTTCTTCACTAAAATGTCTCTGAAGTAGAAGGTAGCAGAAGTTTAAGTCTTAGACAAGTCACACTAGAACACATAAGTGAGAACAGAGACAGATGCTCATATTGAAACCACACTAGTTACCAAAAATAGAAGTTAAGGGCTTGACAACTCCCTGGTGATTCAGCCCAAGGTAGCCAGGGTGCACCTGCTCTTTTCTTGAATGTGTCATGCTACTACAGAGTAAAAGCACTGTAGAACAGAACTTGTGTTGCTGTTTTTGGATACTTTTATCCCTTTAATCCCAAAATGCCCAATAGCGAAATGTAATCCAGAGGATTTGGATTCTTCATTGGAGTTAAATAATGTGATAGCCTACAGATCTTGGTATTTATGATTCTTAAAGAAACAAAAAGGAAGTATGTCAAGCAATTTATAAATAAGAACAGTTCCTTCTATTGTCTTATATTCACTTATAGGTCCTTTCTGATAGTGTCATGTCCCCCCCAAATTCTTACCTCTTAGTTACCAGACACTGGTATTTCATTATTAACTGTTAATAATGCTCACAGAATTTTCAATAAGTTTAGACATTTTGTCAGCATGACTACTGATCAATGAAAATACATTTGGAAATCACAACATTTCAACAGCTTCAGGGCTGTGCTATGAAGCAAACATTAACATAAAAACGACTTTATGATGTGTGACGGCAGTCACCGAGAAGACCCAGTACGTGGAAGTGAAATTGCAGAGTATGGCTAATGAACAAAATAACAAAACATTCAAATCAGACAGAAGCCAGCAGTCCCTGCAGGTCACAAAACCACTTAAAGCAAGTTTAGTCTACAATTTAATTCTACATTTTCTAATCAACATTCAGCACACTGTCAATTAAATGACAACTCTAAAATGATATGATTATTTCATCTACTAAATAGTGAAGCTGAACTACAGCAGAACAGAAAACCACACACTGCTAGCTCCTCAAATAAGAACACCTTGGACACTGGGACTGTTATAATTGCTACTGAGACTTAGACTAAGAGGGGAAACTGTGTCACATGTGCACAAAAAACTATCCCAATTGTGCTGTATGTCAAAGTCAGAATGATAATAGGTGGATGAAGAGAGATATGTAGATGTAAGAAAGAATGATCTCACAGCTCTCCTGCACCATGCAAATAGATCTTTAACTTCCAGATCATCATGTTCCCAATAAATCAAGAGGCTGAAAACAGTATGATGTGCTAAACTGTTAAGATCATAATATATGACCAACTGAAGATACTGACACTACTTAATTAAAGTGAAGACAGGGTACCTTCATTTTTCCCCTGCTTTCCTTTTTTTCGCCCTCCTAATTTCTCTGTCATTCTTTAGAGGCCTAGGTAGTAGATTTATTTCAATTATTTTTTAAAACAAGCTTCTATGTGAAATCAAGACTAGTCAATCATTAATTCCTTGCATGTAAATTCTCTGTCCTTGGCAGCAGACTTCCAGAAAATGACAAACACTGGCTTCATTAACCAATAACATATCAGCTCTCCAACTGCCATTTCACAAAGACCATGGAAACTTTGGTGGAAAATATCAGAGTGTTAGGAACTCTTGTGGGAATAGAGAGATTCAAATGAGGTTAAAATACTAGGAATGGACCAAAATGTACTTTTACCAATACAGTATGGAAGAAAAAATGACATCCAAAAGCCCTATGATCAGAGAATATCTTCCTGGTGACTGGCTTACTCTTTATCATGATTATTTTTCATTTACAAGAGTATATTAATATTCTATTGGAAGGAATAACTTTTGTGTTGTTTTTCTGATTCTGACTTATAAGGAAGAGTTAGAAATATTTGGCTTCTGAGAAATGTGCAGCCACAGATTCTTCTTTAATCTCAGTGCCACTTCACCTTATTTATTAAAGAACAGTGGCTCACACTGTTCAAGGCTAAAGTACATTGTAATCCTGACCTCCTAATATTTCCCCTCTCCTTTATCCTGCTGAAGGACTCTTATCCAGACCACTTTGCTTCCTGCTGTGGAAATGGTTTACATTCTTAAAGGTTTACTCTCATAAGGGGAAAAAATGGTACTTAACCACTAACCATAGTAGTGAAATGTCCGTAATGTAATACTGTTAGTACCCACACACAATCCATTTCACCTAAATTACAGTACAGATCAACTACACTTCAGTAATGTGATCCCAGGGCTCTGGACTATTAGAGCCACCACAGGGGAAACTGTTAGCAGCTACGTGTCAGGATGGATCTTTGCAAGTGATAATAACCAGCATGATTTAGTGAGCATTTACTAGTGCCAAGCACCATGCTAGGCACATTACTTGTGTTATGCCTAATTCTCACAACTACCCTGAAAGGTAGGTATTATCATTTGCCTATAACAGGTAGGAACATATGGCTCAGGGAGGTTAAGGAGTCCTACCAAGATCACACAGTTCACCAACTGCCTTGCCCCCCTAGAATCTTTCTGGTAGTTCTGCAGAGTTAGATTCTATCCATTTTACTGCCATAGTTATAAGATTTTGGACAAGGTATTTATATCCCCAATAGTCAATTTCTCCATCTACAGAATGAGAAGCATATTTCAAAGGTTTGCAGTGAGAATGACGTGAATTAATACAGATAATGCACATAGTACAATGTCCCTCTCTAGAACATGAGCAATAAATATCAATTAAGGAGAGAAGACATCACTACATTTTAATACTTTCCTTGCAATTTTTATATCCTTAAAAATTCCCAGCATTGTTATTTCAATACTTGTCTTTATTTAAAATATTCAAATATTTTCTCTCAGGACACTATGCACTGAGATGTTCAGAGGTGTTTTGTTTGTTTTGTTTTTTTCTTTTTTTCTGACAGGAAAGAAGAGAGGCACTGAAACAATTACCTTTATCTTCTAGTTACCTGTTTTTTCTATAATCTTATTTCTCAGCTTTTCTCAGTATTCTTATGTTCTGCAAATACCTAATTTGCCCATAATCTGAGCAATCTGAACTATGTATTTTCTCTAAGGTTAAAAAAAAAAAAAAAAAGATTAAAACTCTACCATCAACTTCTAACTTCAAGTACAAAACAGTCCAGAAGTAAATGCTGGTCACGTTCATCATGGGGGTAATGCAGAGCAAATGATTTATGTCAACTTTGCCCTGTTATAATGACCCATCAAAATTATATTCTCCATCCACCATCCAAATGGGCAAATTAATTTTATAGCTGAGTTTTAATATGGAGAAACTTTTTTTCTCCTCAGAATAATTATAAAAGTAATGGCAGCTCTTTCCTGGCACACTTTTCTTCAAGAGTTGTTTCCCAGAGTCACTGATTCATTTCACATAACATTATTACTATGTGCCAAGCATTGTTCCAGGCCCTTGCTACAGTGAGCAAAAGCAGACCAGTGTACCTTGCAATGAGGTGACAGTCGGGTGAAAGACAAAGAAATATATTAAATTTCATGTGACCACTGCAACTGTAAAGCAAAGGGTGGTACCCAGTGTTATACATGCTTCAAAAGGAGGAATTGGCTTCATTAGGGAGATCTAATGGGCTCTCTCAGGAATACAACACTTAAACTGAGGTATGATTTGGACCTAGTAAGGTGAAAAGAGGCAGAAAGGACATTCTAGATGGAGGAGGAGGAAGTAGGTAGAAGAAAGTTAGTGTGAGAGCAGCACAAAGACCCAGGAGAAGGTTGGAAGGAGCTGCAGGTAGAGAGGCAGAGACAGCCACCACAGACCCCTACAGTCTTGCAATGAGGTGACAGGTGCTAAGGGCAAGTTTCTCTTTATCTCAAGAGGAAAAGGAAGGGACTGAAGAATGATGATGTGATCCAATCCATGTTCCAACTTACAGTGGAATAAGTTACAGCAGAAGGAGTTAAGAGGCTGCTGCAATGGTCCTGATAAAAGATTATGGCAGTCTGGGCTGGATCAATGATGATGAAATCAAGTATTTAGATGATTCAAATTGGCAGTATCAGGTGTCAATACTGCGCTAGGGAAATGCATGAATTAACTCTTGTACTTCTCACAATTAACCTGTGAGACAGGTGTTCTTTTCCACATTTATAGACAAGAATACTGAAGAATGCAGATAATTGTCCCAAGTCTAGGTAGTAAGTAACAAAACCAAAATACAAACCCAAGGTTATTTGGCTTCAAGGCAGTCTACAAAATTACTGTGTGAAAATTATAGTAGTTTTTTAAAAAAGGGTTTTCATATTAAAGTTTCAGGACTTAAAAGCTTCTGATCTACTTCATCAAGACATGCAGAGATGAGTCCTGACAAGAAACTTGGCCTTAAATTTCCACTTAATAAAATGGACACTCTTTTGAAGGTTTACACTCATAGCAGATATGTGAGTGAGCCATACCTATTTCAACATATCTATTTGGCAAGTCCCTCATTTCACTGGCATGCCGTTCCTTCACTGAGCATATCTGGGAAAAAAACAAAAAACAAAGAAAGTCACAATAAATTTTATTCATTTGATGGAAAATTCTTCATAACATTTTATTGGACATATACTTTTGTTAAATTAACCATGTAGCTCTGAAGATGGAATGCAATTTATCATATGACTTAAATGATAGAAATTAATTTGAATGACATATAGCAAACATTACTTATAGTCTCCAACATTATTCTTCAACAAAGTCTTATTCAAGGGCAAAGAAAGAGAAAAAACTTTAAGATAGTTTTAATATTTCCTAATGACCCATTCTCTGAAAATCTACTTAAAAACTACAATCATGTGCTACATAATTACATTTTGGTCTATAGCAATACATATACTAAGATGGTCCCATAAAATCATATTGTCTAGTGGTATTGTGGCCATCCTAGTCTGATAAGTACTCTATTATGTTCACACAATGATGAAATTGCCTGCGATGCATCTCTCAGAATGTATCCTTGTTGCTGAGTGTCTCATGACTATACCAAAAAAAGTCATGGTGGGAGTAAATAACTAAAATGCTCCACAACTAATCTGACCAATATTCACATTATATCTAGTATTTCTGATTATAGTAGTAACTCATTTCACTGCTGTTAAATAATATTTTGCAAAAGTTGCATGTATTCTTCTTAAGAATATTATAATCAATTATTATATAATTTAAATCAGAGATTGGTAACCACACCCCAAATCCAAGCTTGTGTTGTTAAGGCCTGTAGGATAAGAATAATTTTCATACCTCCTAAAGGAAGAGATGAAAATGGGGAGGGAGGTGTTGGGGAGGAAGAGAAGGAAGCAGCAGCAGCAGCAATATTATGTAGCCTGCAAATTCAGTTTATACTACCAGGTATTTACAGAAAGTTTGCCAACATTCATTTTGAATTATATCTATATAGTTTGGATGTATGTGTGTGCATAAATAAAAGCTCATATATGTGTAAATTATGGTATATTCCAATCTTCAGTTCAATTTATATCTCAATTTTTATCTCAAAATCTCTCTTCCCTCTCTCTCACATACACCAGATAACACATATGAATATTGATGATATCTGTTTTAGGTTGATTAGACTATGATACTTTTATGCTTGTGCTTCCTGAAGTGAATATATTCAATTTTGTAAAAAGAAACAAGAAAAGTTTACATAAGTTCCCCATTCAGTTAAGACAACCTGAAGTCAATAACTGATCCTATATAATTTTTGCCAGTAATGAGATGTTTATCCTTTTTCTTTCTGATAGTGATCTTTTATAGCTGCCACCCTATGCAGAGCTACACTAAGGAAAATTCTAAATGATAGAAAAACTCAAAGAGGAAAACAAGCATTATTTCTTATCCCACCCCAAAGACATCATCATTAACAAAATTCTTTGTTATGGAAGCTGCTTTTATTAACTTAGCCATTTAGTACAAATAATTTAATATATTATTTAAATATTCTTCTACAACACAGTTCTTTAATGTCGTTATAGAATTTTATTTTAAAAATGCACTATAATTTATGTGATTGATCTTTTTGGCCAATAATTTTTATTTCTACTGTTCTTATAAGCAAAATTGCAATCAACATATTTGAACATACATGTTTCCTTAGGATAAATTCTTAGATGCAGAACCAACAAATCAATGAGTACATATACTTCAGGTTTTTATGTTCTGTTTAATAAACACGTCTAAATTGCTATCCAGAGATACTGCAGCAACTCGGTGAATGCATAAGAAAACTGTTTCCCTAATATAGAACAAAAACCTATGGCTTTGGAAGTGTAAGTCCCCACTTAGGAATCACTGGCTATCTTTTCCATTGATTGCTTTTTGACATCTGTCTTCTGTCCATTTTCTACAATTTCCTGACCACTTCTCCAATCTTCCCCAATTCCTTCTCTTTTTGGTAGACTTCTGAGCCTACAAGGTATCTACTTTTTTTTTTCCACACCTGGGAAATCTAACAGGTCTAATAGGCACACTCCACAATGCCCGACAGCTGTTTTAATGTGATGATAAAAGTACTTAAGGAAGTGTCTCAGATGGTTCAATAATAAATACAAAAGCAATATTAGTGCTTTTTGAGCAACTACTGGGCACCAGTACTGAGTTAAGGTTATTTTCTTCAGATTACCATGCAGTGGTGGAGACACACAAGTAAGGTCCTTTTTTATCAAAGTATGATGGGAAAGTAGAAGCATGCATTGATTGGCAGGGCAGGAAGACTTCCTGGAATTTGTGACATGTAGGGTGAAACAGGAGAGATAGGACAAGTGCACAAAACAATGTCACAGTCTGGGGCCTTCAGCTAGGAAAGCAATCAGATAGGGCAAGAAAAGGGCAGAGTTGAGGCTGGAGAGGAACACAGAGGTTGGATCATGCAAAATCTTGGAAACCACGTTAAAGATCAGTCACCCTCTTGGTAATGCAAATTTCTTAAGCAACTTATAAAGAGACTGAAATTATCTGCTCCATATTCTGGACAGATTATTCTACCTGCACTGTTTAAAACACAATTAAGGAGGGTGCAAAATCAAAGTCATAAAGACTTGATAGAAAGATGACAAGAAGTGGAGAGAGTTGAGGGATGCTGACCAAACTCAGGAACTCAATGGGCCTCTTTCAACTCTCAGGAACCCTTGAAAGGCAACATTTCCATGTCTAATCTAGAGACGAGAACACTGATGCTATGAGAGTGATCCAAGGCCATGTGGCAGAGGAAGGCCTGCATGTATCCCTTTGGCCATGCCACAAAACTCTCTCAAGACAGGACACATGGCACAATTGGCAGATGGACCATGGCTCTACTCCACCTCTCATCAATTCTATAGTCTGAGATCTTATTCTAGTATCTAATCTCATAGGTGGGAAGCAGCAAGTATGGGGGGTGGTGTAGAAAAATGCTACCCTGAGCTCATGTCTTACACAACAGCAGATCAATAATTTTAAGAGTCTTTTGCATTGATAGGTGGATTCTCACCCAGGAATATTAATCTGCTTTATCCAACTGTCTCCTCCACTTCTCTGCATAGATGGATAACAGGCATCTCAATATGCACATTCCAAAACAATTCCTGTCTTTTTCCACTGAAACATGTTCCATCAGCAGTCTTTTTTAACTTCAGTAAAGGTTAACTTCATCTTCTACTTCCTTAGATGATCATTGACATTTTGCTTTTCCTCATATTCCATATCTAATTATTAATTAATATTACAGGGTCTACTCTCAAAATATATCCAATAGCCAGTCTTTCTTATCAGTTCCATTATGTAGATCTGAGAAAACATTATTTTACTGAGTGACTGCTGCAATAGTCTCATGCCTGGTCTCCCCTCTTTCTGTGTCCCTCTGTGTTTAGCTCTACATAGCAACCAGCGAACCTTCTAAAATACAAGTAAGGTCATTTAACTAACATCATTGCTCAAAACCCTGTGCTGGTTTCCCATCTCACTCAAATTAAAAGCCAAAGATGTCCCAAAGGCCCACAACTGCAACACGATCTGATCAACCCCCACATATCTCTCTCTACTCTTCATCTTCTACCCTTTCCTCCACACCTGCTCTACTGACAACAGTAATTTTTCTGCTGTGCCTCAAAAACACCCCAATCACCCCCTTACCTCAAGGATCCTCACCTTGCCCCAGTACCCCCACAGGGTTTCCCCTTCCCAGATCTCTCTAAATGACATGGTAGTTACTAGAGAGGCCACCCTGGGACCACCTATCCCCAAGCCTTTCAACATTATCCTGTTTAAATGCTCTTCTTGGTAATTTACCATCAACAACATAGTATATTTGCTTCTTTGATTTTGCTGATCTTTTCTCACTAGAGCATAAACTTCCCAAGGGAAGTGTTTCCAACACTAGGACACTGCCTGGCATATTGCAGGCACCTGGTAAATGTTCACTGGGAAAATCTTACTATTTATTTATTTAGTGGTGCTGAGGATCCAGCCCTAGTGCATGCCTGGCAAATGTTGATGGTTCTCTAAGGAAAGATCAAGTCTTCAATTTCTCTTACTTCAGAACTCACCTAGATTCTGAACTGAGAAACGATCAAAATACAGCTGACTGAGTCTGAAGAAAAAGAATCTGTAAGAAAGTACTGGATATAAATTTTATGGCTCTTAATTTGGGCACAGTGAAAATGTATTTATTTCCCATGGTTGCTGTTAGTAGATTACCACAAACCTGGTGGTTTGAAACAACAGAAATATATTCTCTTACAGTTCCATAGGTTAGATGTCTGAAATCAGTTTCACTGGGCTGAAATCAGGTGCAGGGATGCATTTCCTCTGGAGGCTCTAAGGGAGAAACTGTTCTTGGCCTCCTCCAACTCCTGCTGGCTTTGAAGTCCTTGTCACTACTCCACTTCTGCCTGTGGTAGCACTGCCCTGTGTCTTCAGCAGCAATTTCTCCCACTGGGACAGATGGGACTGCATTTAGGGCCTATATAGGTAATTCAGGGTAATCTCCCAATTTCAAGATCCTCTACTGAATCACATCTTTTGCCATATAAATAAACATTTAAAGGTTTCAGGGATTAGGACTACTCTCTTTGGGACCACTATTCAGCCTAACAGAGAAAGCATTTATAGAACTATCAGTGAACTAACTTGTAACATGCCCCTACATGCTATATTTCCTGGTCCTTCCCCTTAAGAAAATTACAACTATAAAACAAAGGAAAAATTCACACTGTCCATTTAAGGAATGGTTAAAATATTAAGAGTATGTTTACAGGATCAGGAAATACACATATGGGATAAGGAGATGGGTCCCCCCTTTTTTTTTTTTAAATCCTAGATTACTGGGCAGTTTCTTTACTGCTGTCCTGAATATGAACCAGTTTGAGTTCATGTAACATCAAAACAATTACTTCATGTTCAATCTAAAAAAAAAAAAAACCTCAATCCTATCCATGTAAGAGCCAGGAAGACCTTACCGCAAGTGTAACAGTGCTGAGTTTGGTAATAACAATAAATGCATTAATAATTTTTATGCTTTACATTTCCAGAGAAGAGTAAATTTTAAATAGCTATGTCTCCCTCATGACTCCTGTATAATTTTATGGTGTAACAACAATGGCCACTAAGCAATTGCAGTATGTCAGTTTCTATGCCAAACTCTTTATAGTCATTACTTCATTTTTTTCTCCCCAAAACTCATAAATTGGGAATGATTTTTCTGCCATTTTGCAGATGAGGACACTCAGGCTGAGAGAGAGTCAGAATAAAATAAATGGAAAAGATGGAATTAACCCAAATGTCTCTCTGACTTCAAAGACTGAGCTCTTCCATTATATTAATGTTGGGATACTCCCTCATATCATTTTCAGCTAATTTTTAGTTATTTTGTTTAAATTAATTAATATATTTTCAAAGGAAAATAGCAGATATTTTGAAGTATCTACTGTAACAGAAGCTCTGGTAGGCATGAAATAAATGTGAATGAGTTTTGAGCTCCATTTTGTAGAATAGCTAAATTTCATTTACTTAGCCTCATGGGATCAGATAATTATACACCAGAAAATAGTCCCATATCTTATTAAGTATGGGTGTCAAGTCCATCAAATTATTAGCAAGCAAGTTGGAAGATTTAGTTTTAATCTTCTTTCTCCACCATCAGTAACACAAATGAAGCTGCCAACCATGTGCTCTATAAATAGCTATAGTCAATTGGGTTGTGGGAAATTAAAAAAAAAAAAAAGACAAAATAAGGCAGTTCCAGTCTGAGAATGGAAAAGTTTACAAACTGTTTCCTATGGCATAGAAAAGAAAGGACATCTCATAAAAGCTATACATGTGAAATAAGTTCAGTCTTAAATGATTAACACATCACAATCATGTTCATGTAAAAGTATTTGGGTTCCAAAGGCAATTCACAAATTCATATTCCTTTAGACCACTCTCAATGGATCTGTGATATTGTGGACTTATTATAAGGACAAGCAAAATCACCTTGACAGAAGTTCCCCAGCCAATAATCAGTGTCACGCTATCCTTCCAACAGAGGCTGCAGGGATACATATCTGGGCGAAGACTTATATCATCCCGGGGCACATTGGTGATTCTCTGCTTTGAGGTAATGTCAAAAATCTTCACACCCTAGAAAATGAAATGGCATTAGGCATCCATGACTTGGGAGAAGGAAAATCTATTAACAGGCCCAGCTTCATACCACCAATAACCAGTGCTATAAAGTATTAAGGTGTTTGCAGGGCAAGGTTAGAAGCCATGTAAAGGAGAGAAAACCTTCATCCTTCTTACTGCACAAAGGATTTTTTTTTTTTTTCAAACTGGTGGATGGCATGGGTAATTCTAACCCAACACATGGGGAAATGTTTAGATACCAACAACTGCATTTCTGAAATGACAAATAAGGAACATTTCTAATTGTACTGTTCCAATTAAAAATGAGGTTTGGTTTTTGGAGGGGCTTTAATTCTGAAAAACCATCTATATAAAGAAAAATACACTTGACATTTTAAAGTTCTCAAATGGAAACCTCAAGTAAGCAGCTAACTACAAATGAGCCAAGAGACCATAGATTTGTTTTCCTTTCTTGTGACTCAGAAGAAGTAAAAGTCCTGAGTAACAAAGAGGATTCTGGGGGGTTTCTACCACTTAAAGCTGAATGGAACTGACTGACTCAAAAGATAACTTAAAATTTCAAAAGACATACCAAATGTTTGAAAAGTCCACTCTTAAAACTTTCTACTGGCCCCAATTCATACCAAGTAAACTCTATGTAAGTGCAGCACCAAATATTATGAGCCTTTCTTAAAGGCAGCCCTAGATTTTTGCTTATGATTATATTGGGAGTAAAAGAGAAATCAGCAATATTCTGCACTTGTTTCATATCAAGTGTTCCTTGCCCTCGGCTAATAGGCAAATGGTATTTTCAAGACCACATTCCCAATGCAGCCCTTCAATTATTAAGATGGCTTTTCATTTTCTTGGCTACTCTCCATGCCTCAGGTTTCTTACCTTAAAATAGAGTCCAGAATATGCTGGGAATTACTATATTATGAAAGCCAAAAGCAATCTAACTTCTTAGGTATGATATCATTTGCCATTTTTTATCTTTTAGAAATGACCACTGAAAGAAGTGGAATCTCCCTTTGTCACAGTCATATCAATTTCACTACTCTTCTGCCACCAAACAAGGAAGGTGCTTAGGAAGGCGGAGACTGTGTTTACCATATTATTGGCCCAAGCGATCAGATGGCCTCTCCACTTCACACTCCGTATGTTCCCTTCCCCTTCATGCAGTACTGAAGACTTCCATCTGTTCATCCAGGACCGTTCAAAGAGCAGCAACTAGGGTCACACAGCATAAACATAGACTTTCAGAAACTGAGAATAATAGAGACCTTACTAATTATTCCTGTCCATCAGTGTGACCAAACAACCACACTCCCAATATTTCTTTTTTAATTTTTATGTAGACTTACAGCAGATGATTTCCATTTTGGAAAGCATTCCCCACACAACTTATCCTGCCTAAGACTGTGTAAAATGGATTTAGTGTTCATGTTACTACAGAGCCACACCACAAGATGGCACCAAAATATCAAGGTTCATGGAAAATAATGCACCTCTAATCAAAAGATCTGTATCCCTGTAAGTTTTTCAAATGATGGGTAAGAAACTAATTTATTTTGTAAATTGAGAAATCAAAATCTCGTAAGTTTTTCACTGAAAACAAGATAGTCACAGATAAAGCTGTAGTAATTAGAAGCAATCTTGTGTTTTTCCCAAGATAAAAAATTTGAAAATTACTTTTAAGCAGTAATTCATGTTATAAAATAAAGGAGATCTGCTTGAGGATTAAGCTTCTTTAAAAAGTTCAGCAGCAAAAGCATATATTTAAAATTTATCTGTAACTAAAAAAAAATGCTGGAAAAATTTTAATATAACATACAACTGGTCAAAGACTATTATTGAATATATAGCCTTAGTAATTCATGCATTACTAAGGGCACAGTAAAATATTTTTCTTGATATATCCAATTTAAATCCTTTAAGAAAAGATAATTATACATATACTTAAGGCATGTAATCCTGAATACATGTTGATCCCTTAAAAGCAAATACTGATAACAGATTTCAGAATTTTTAAAAATTCCTATCATTAGAGGCAATTTCATTTCACTTCAGTGTAGTCTGAATCCCTTAATTACTCCAAAACAGGACAAGGGGACACAATACATTCACATTCTATTTGTATTTCCTATATCATTCTCAATACTTAGGTTCCTACAGTCGTAAGAGGCACCAAAAAGAAAAATTTAAAATTAGAGGCCATCTTTATAAGTTGAATATAATCACTATAACATGCTATAAATGTCTGAAGTTCTCTAGTATCCATGGAAAAGCAAGGTGGCTTTACAGCTTCCATAGTGGTGGCTAGAAGCAGGGATTTTACAGTCCTGCCTTTCCATTACATATATCCTGTACATTTTCAAAGACCCTCTAACTCCCATTTCAGGTTCTAATTAAGAAATCACAGCTATAGAGTTGGGACTACAGCACAGTGGAAGAGTGCTTGCCTAGCAGGGCAAAGCCCTGGGTTCAATCTCTAGTACTGGGGGGAAAAATCATCAGAAAAAAAATATCACCATCATGCCTCCCCCATGACCTAGTTAAGAGACCCCTTGGGTGTGTTCTCTATGATTCAACCTCTTCTTGTGCCATCATGCAGAGAAAGAGCCAGAGTCCACTACACCCAGCCAAATGCAGAAGGATGATGAATAGTTCAATATTTTGTCACAAGAAGGTTTGAAATTCAAGAACTGAGGGAAAAGGCTGAGGATAAAGTTCCTGCTATAAAGAAAATCACATTCTACTAACAATCAGCAACGAATAACAATTTTAAAAATGAGGAACTAATAAAAACATAGCATCTATCTTTCATCTACAGCATGGGTCACATGGAGGTAATTATAAGAAATGGGTGGGGCACAGTGAGCGTTCACTAATCATCTGTTAGAAGGAATGGTCAGCTGGGTGGCCAGGAGAAAAACCTGGCAGAGCCCAATATCAAATTCCTCTCCCTCACCAATTCTCACCTAAATGATCAACACAGTATTAAGAGGAGAAACAATTACACCTGTGTTGGGAAAATTAAATAGGCACCAAATTTTAAATTTAAAAACATCTGAAAAATATGCTAAAAATAAGATCTCAGTGAAGGACATGATTTAACTCATTCCTAGAAAAAGCCTGCCTGAGAAGTGGCAGGTCAGTAGATATCAGGGTGCCAAAATGTCTCCCTGACCCTCCCTCTGGCCCCCACTCAGTGTAAGGGGGAATGAGTGGGGAGGGCAGTCACTGGGCAAATCTCTGCTGAAGCGTGCTGCCCACCAGCACTTCAGCAGTCACTTGGGCAGCACGCCTGGGAAGGAAAGAAGGCATGCAGGCACAAGGAGGGCATCAATGGAAAGATTCGGTATTTGAAAAAATGGGAACTATCCAGAGAATAAAACAAATCTCCCATTCCTGGCTCCACAGCAACAAGACATCACAAAAACCAGAAGAGTCCTAAAAAAATTAGTTCTTTTTATCATTCTAAGATGACAACAAAATTATATAATAACCAAAGTACTCTGGGTACGAAAACGCACATATACACCCAAACTTCAGGGGATGTAATCAAAATTTGCAAACAGGAAAAAGTTTATAGATCTGAAAATTAATAATGAACAAAAACACATGCATGCACTGGCCTCATGAAACAAAAATGCTTCATGAGGTATATAAAAAGAGAACTAAATAAATAGGAAAAAATACATTATGTTTCTAGATAATAAGACCCAAATTCTCAATGAAAAGCTTAAGTCTCATTAAGTTAACCTCTAATTTTAATGTAAGCTTCCCCAAATTCTCAAAGGAATTATTTTTTGAAATTCTGAAAGTGCTAAAAATTCATTTGAGAAAAACGTGAGACCAAGAGGAGATTTTTAAAAAATTAAACAATTTGGCGGTGGGGTAAATTTGCCAACAGTAAGACATTTTTATAAAATTAACATCCAAAAAGTACAGTAAAAAAAAAAAAAAAAGTACCACACTGATTGCAGAATTGACAGATGAAGAAAAAAGAAAAAAAAAGAAAGAACAAAGATGAATCAAAGTGACACAGTTAGGCTGGGAGTGGGCATGAGGTGTGTGCAAGGAAGAGAAACTATTGAGCACCTTTTTTCCTGGAGAATCCTCTGGCATTATGGACACAAAGCTTTAAAAATGACTGCAGGAAGCCCACATCTTGGAATTTATGCTAAGAAATTATTAGAGTGGGTAAAGCATGAGAAGCTACCTATAAAGGCTAGAAATGCACTGACAACTGAGTAGTGATTGAGTAAAGTGGTAGAGCTGAACAACTGAGGAGAGTGCATCCATTCTTACTGATCTTATGTGTGTATATCCACTAACTTAAAAAACCATGAGGGCATTTTAAATAAAAAGGCAGATTCCAAAAAGATATTACCTATGAAGCTCCTTGAATAAAATATGAATATGTATCCATATGTAGACAATGATAAAAACATGAAACATGCATTGCAAAATCATCATAACTCTAGCAATGGGTGACAGGAGATTTGTACTATTTCTATTTTATAAATTATTCTTCACTGAACATGTGAATTATTTTTACAACATTAATACATCAATGAGAAAAAAATCCATTCTTTTATTTTTACAATCAGGTTAATTGAGGGGAAAAAGTTAAAATGAAAACAATATTAAAAAAATTCACTGGAATTTGAAGAAGGAATGTTTGAGGCATAATGAACATGTATAAGAATTAACTTACACATATTACACCTACATTTTAAAAATCACTTCTTTGAAAAACTGTTCATAAAACCTTCCAAACAAACAATTGCAGACAAAACCCAAACTTCCTGTAATGAGTCATTTCTGCTGCAGTTGGAGTGCCTCTGGTTATAGGAAGAGGCTGAGGCTGACAGGGCCCTGGCTTTCCTTTGTCTCCAATGCTCCAAGGAATACTTCCAGCAGAGGGCAGGAAGAAAAGCAAAGACAGGATTCTGAAATCAGTCCATCTCAGGGTTGGTTCCCATAACCTTGTGGACCTTGCTCTGATGTAGAGTTAAAGCAGCAAACAAGCTTCTCCTTCAAGGATAGTTTATAGTACAGACAGGCAAAAGCCATTCTATACAACTAACAGATGCTAAAAATTTAAAAAATACTAATTTCTGTGAATGAATCAAATTTTAACTAACATCATAATTTAAACATCATTCATATTGTTTTCTGAAGTTTTTTCGAATAGTGGTTAAGTTTCCATGACTTTTCCTTCATATTTTATGGATGAAAAATAAACTATTTGTAAACAAACAAGTTTAATATGTTAGAGCATGTCATCATTTAGAAGAATTCTTTTGGATGTCAAATACTTTCCCAATCTCTTGTTTCTGTATATGTTTTATGGTCACACGGGTTTTATCATGGCACAGTAAGTATCATGTTACTATCTTTCTTACTGAGGTCAATGAGTCATTCCTATTTCTTTGCCTATCCCAAACAGACTATAAATGCACTGGACAAAGGAACCAAACTTTATACTTTGCCAGATACATAATAATTTTTAAGACACTAATTAGGTTTTCCTAAGTCTACTCATCGTAATCTTGGTATATGTATACAACGTGTTTACTACCTGAGGATTTATGTAATTACTCCAAACCCTTCATTAGTTACATAGCTCATCTTCAGTTAGTAAATGTCCCCAAACTATTTTGAACATACTGGAATCTACCCTAATCTCAAAAATTTAAAGGAAAGAACCTGGAAATGATTCATATAACTAACATATCTTTGATTTCAGGAAGGGTTTTCTTATAATGATCCTATGTTCAACTCCTCTAGTGTCAGTCTATAGACCCTTTATTCAAGGCCAGAGGAACACACCTGTGGTACAACTTGTAAAAAATTTGAAAACTGCTTTTAAGGTCAGTCTTCCCCTATTCGTTTTAAGTAATTAGTAGCTCTATTCCAGGGACACATACTGGCTACAGACTTGGCCTGGACAGTGATGATCTGTCTGCCTACAGAAGGTTCTCTGGATTGCCATCATAATCACTTCTTCCAGCTCTACAGCACCTAACCTGCTTGTCTCCTCTACATGTATCACCTCCTGGCCCCCTAGAGCATTGGTTTCTGCTCTTCCTCCCCACCCTCCTCTTTATTCTTTACTCACAAGTCCAATTTTCCAATCATAACATAGGATTATGGGCTAATAATTGTGGAATCAATCCACTGGTGTTTTCACGCAGAATTTGTAATATTTACTCCACAGAATAAAGAGCTTCACATAAAGACAAAAGGACCAAATGATCTACTCTCTATTTGTTTTTTAAATCCTAATCTATGGGAATTTCAAGCAGAAACACATTTTCTGGCAAGAATGGCAAGGAAAATTCTCCTTTGGTAATTTAAGGAAAGATAAACTACTTTTCTTACAAACATTCTACACTAAATTAACTACCACAAAGCTATCTGCCTCTTTTTCACTGACATTTAATAAAATCCATTTCTTTCTTGTAGTCATAAAACTGCCTAGAGACCTACTGAGCATGAATGTTCTACAAGGCATTTTAGGGGGTAAGCCATTGAGCGAACTACCCTTAAAAGCAGCTGGTTAATTTATTTGGTTCATCTTCTACATCCTGTAATATTGAATTGTCATTATCACAATACCAAGAGCAATTTAAGCTCAATGGGAGCTAAGTACACAGAGAGGAAAAGCTGTTTCCAAGAGGTTTGGGTTTTTTGTTGTCGTTGACGATGGAGAAAGTATTTTAGGGCTTTATTTCCCATAAATCCACATTCTGGCAGTCAGCACTCTCTGTACTTATATTTCAATAGGAGCCCTCATATCCCAGAAATACACTTTATTCTCCTATGTTTTGTGCTGATAAATCTATCTAGTGCTTTCCTACACTGTAAAGAGATATAAGGATGCACATTCCAGAATCTCCCACATGTGTAACAAGAGTCCTATCAGGCTATAATGAAGCCACCACTTAACGATAGTCTAAAGCCTGTCATTACCCATCACCCACTCTTTCCTAATGGAAGAAAGGAGCATGATTGGCCCTGTTTTAATCATCCTGTGATCTTTCAAGTTTATGAATCACTTGGTTCCTTCAGGTTTTCCCAATACTGGCAACACAACAACACTGCTTTGAGGCACACAAGAAAGCAGGAAAGATGGGGCAGAAGCACCAGACCAGGGAGAATGTGAGATATCAGGTACGTTACTATGAAAAGGACTATGGGGCTTTGGAGAAAGAAACTTCATGACAGAGAGCCTCTGCTAGGTCAGAGTAGATGCTGGAGCTCAAGATAATAAAATCAAGTAGATAAATGAAGAAATGTAAAACTCAGCAATTCAGAACATACCCAATAAGATAGTCTCAGTAAAAACAGACAAGGGCACAATGATGGGGAAGGCCTGTCATACAAGATTCGCAGATTATAAATGAAATTTAAAAGGCAATGAAGACAAATGAGAAAAGCAGAGAATGTGGAGATGACCCATACAGTGGCTTCTCACAGCAAAGAGAAGTCTAGAATCCTGGGAGAGGCAGGAGTGACCAAGAACCTAGGGGAACAGATAAGTGCCTTTTTCTTACTTGCTGCTTTGGCTCAGGACCAAAATTTAAAATGACAGCATTTCTAAACATCACCAACAGTTTTACTATCTCCAAGAAAGAACATAAAACAAGTGGGAAGAAAGAGGGAATTTCTCAAATATATTATTGCTTTAAGGTCAGGGGTTATTTTTCTAGACAAGTTATAATCCTTCAATTTCCCTTTCCTTAAGGCAATTTAACATGTTTAAAAGAAGTTAAATACAAAGCAAATACTGCTACCATGGAGAGTTTAGGTACACATGAGAATTCTCAGAGCCCAGTTGATTGGCCACTTGCTTATGACCAATATTTGAGCAAACATAATTCCCATGCAATTCAGAATTTGGACAAGTCCTTAAAGTTAACTAATCTTGTGAAAACTGCATAGACAGAGAAATGCCATGAAATTTAAAATATACTGTACCATGTAAGGTAAGAGCTAATTTATCAACCAAGAAATCCAAGCTATGGGTTCAATGTGAACAAAAGAAGCGAAATATGAGGGGTGCCATTTATGAGCAGTTTCCTTTATATTAAAAAACTAGGTAACAGACATAAATTTATATATCTACCTATCCACCTATATGGGTTAAGCAATCAACTACATCCAATATGTGAAGTAATCTCCTTTTTAAACTAATAATATACAATTTCTGCATATTCAAACTCACATTTTCAAATTATTTTTAGAACTTATTGGAATGTGTATTAATAATTTCACCATTTTATAGGACAACCCTCCATATGGATGCTACAGGTTTAGAATAGCTAGTTATTAATGCCAAAGACTCTTGAGTTTGTCTTTCAGTCTGCCAGGGCTAGGCTCAAGGTCAAACCCCTTCAGTAGCAGGGTTTAGAAAACACAAAAGTCATCCACTGGATGATTAAACCTGAATTAATGTCCTGTGCAATTAACAAATATCTCTAATTTTAACATTATCACAATTATAAATGGATGATCAGAGGGAGATACTAGCACAGTTACTATATGAAAAAGAAATACACAACTGTAAAATCTTTACTAACATAAAAAGTTACCTGAATACATGGGTTTATGTACTTGAACAAGTCCTTCAATTCAGCTCAAAGTAGAAAGAAAAAAAAATAAAGATTAAGACTCTATCTCCAGAAGAAACCAAGTCAAATAAACCTGCCATCATACTTTATAATCCACTCTTACATCATTTTGATGAAAAACAGGGATTGAGTGCAATGGTTAGTCAATGAAAGCTTCCATGGGAGTGGTAGAACTGATGGGTTCTGGGCCAACTCACATACACAGGGTAGCATATAGTCATCCTCTCCCTACATACCTCAGGGTCTAAAGACTCCTTTAGATTCCTAATGTCTCCCTGGGAACACAAATAATTATTTCAGAATTAGTCAAAATTGGAGAAAAAGCAGCAATAATTTTTGCTCAAACTGACAATAAATGTCAAGTGAACTGTCTTCATTGTCCTGGCTTCTATAGTAGTATTAAAAGCTTCCCTGAGCCAAGGATATAATCAGAAAAAAAAAAAAATCACAAAAGATACAGAAGTCGCTAATAAAAATGTTTGAAATCTCTAATAATTAAAAGACACTGAAAATATTTGCGAAGAGAATACAGTGAAACAAGTATCCACACACAGCTGATATAAATTGGTGTGATTTTCTGGAATACAATTTTATATGGCAGTAAGCATCAGATGCCTAAAAAATAATCATAACCTTTGACTCAGTAATTCTAATCCTAGGAATCAATGCTACAAAAATATTCGCAAGAGCAGAAAAAAGTTCATGCCAAAGATTTCTAGTTTCATTGCAGTGTATCTTTTGACAATCAAACACTGGATATAACCTAAATGCCCAATAACAGAAGAATGACTAAGAAAATCAACTAGATCCACAGGATGGAATATTATGCAACTATTGAACAAAACTGAACTAAGAACAGACTTCAGTAAGGTAGGGAATTTCACATACTGCCCAATATAAAGTTAAAACAAGATCTAAAATAGTTGAGGTTACCAGACACAAATAATTTTGGTTTGGTGTATAGCCTTCCATGAATATACCCACAAAGATAATCACATTTCTATACACATAAAAATTGCAATCAGACCATACACATATCTTGGTAAGGTAACCTTGACAGAAGCAATCTATCAAACTTTGGGCATTTGTTTATTCCCACAGAAAAAGAGAAAAGCTGACATCCAGAAGTTGCCCTAGCATTCACAGATAGGCCTTGATGTTTTCCTGATGAATATAAACAAGTTCATGGAACACCAATATCAGACAAGGCCACTCTGTGGCCACGAAGGATCAAGACAAAATAAGATCACTTCATAATCATGTCTAAATGAATATTTTCCCCAAATAATCACACAGCCATCCTGACTAAAAGAGGAAACTGCTGCTGCTTTGCCAATTATGACTTCAGCAGTGGCTTAGTCTTTTCTTAGTCTTTTATTTTATACCAGGGAATGAACTCAGAGACACTTAACCACTGAGCCACATCTCCAGCCCATTTTAATTTTTTATTTAGAGACAGGGCCTTGCTAAGTTGCTGAGACTGGTTTTGAACTTGTGATCCTCCTGCCTCAGTGATTACAGGAGTGTGCCACCATGCCAGCTTTCCTTAGTCTTCTGGATAAGATTTATTAAAATACTCAGGTACCACAATTAATCTTACATCCTGACAGCATGCAATCTGGAGCAAACTCTTCTGCTTCCTTAAATCTCCCACAAATCATCTCCCACCAGCCTCAATCCTACAACACCTTTTCCTTAGCATCCTCTTCCAAATACCTATAGGGGTCTTAGAGATCTTTGGCTGCAGGGCATTGACACAGCTAATTCACAATTATCAGACATTTGGTTTGTTCTAATTCTCACTGTTACATCAAAGAGGAATGCTGGCTGAAAATGAACTTGAAAATTAGAAGGAAAAACAAAACAAAACTAACCAAGGTGGGGTGATTCCAAAGCGCTTAAAGACAAAGAAAAATTACAAAATTACCCCATATGAACTTATATAATACACACACACACACACACACACACACACTTTTAAATGTCACTCTTAAATGACTCAGAAGATTCAGTTTTCTACCAAACACCATTCTGATTAATAATTTTATTAACTATATTCTACCAATACTGTCCCACTTACATTCTTTTGGAAACCTACCACCCACCATTCCTAATCACAAGAGACTGTATGTCTAAAGCACCTAAAGTGGACCCTGACACAAGGTTGTGTTCAAGAAGAAGATTCAAGCCAAACATTTCTGTGAAATGAATGATTTAGTTTGTACTAGTGATGCCAATTTACAATGATTAAATCCTAACACTCTGCTTTATACAGAGCCTCATTTAAGAAAGAAAGAGGGGGCTGGGGGAGTGGTTCCGTGGCAGAGTGCTTGCCTAGCATTCATAAGGCTCTGGGTTTGATTCCCAACACTGGAAAGAAAGAAAAGAAAGAACAGTGTAAAGGGAGGGAGGGAACCTCTTAGTATTAACAATAATCACCTGGTATTAAAAGATGGTTTGACAGTTCCAGGAAGAGGCAGCGGCCTTCAGAGTTCAAGTAAAAGCTGCGATCAAAGGTGCAGTTAACATTACACATGAAAAAATTAGCCAAACTCATTAAAGAAAAAAAGGCTTCTTAACAGGAATTTTTGATGTGTATTATTCAAAGGGAATATAAAAGAAAACAAAGTTGCAATGGATACTTTTCCCTCACATCATCCCTATAGACACCAAGAAATTGAACATTCTACATAATGACATCAAAAAAGCATCTGACATTTGAGATAAATGAAAAATTATGAAAGCAATTCAGAATGCCTATTTTTGAGATTGAAAATTATTTTTATTTTAAGCAAAAGATTTCTATTTTAAGGCTCAACCAGTCAGAAAACTCTGCCAAAATACACCTTAACAATAGAGTTGTTTTACGATCTGGTTTTGCATATCTCAAAAGGGCTTGTGAAGGTTATGTTTGAGTTTTATTTTCTATTAATTAAAGGTTAATCAATTTTGGTACACTGAGAGCATTAAATGAATTTCTAAGAATGGAATTGCAATTTGCAACACAGTATGTAAAAGAAATAAAAGTATTTATTTAAAAAATTGTTCAACATGTAACCATTAGGACATAAATTTGATGGTTGCCTGCAGTTTAACACTGAATTGACTAGGAAACCTGAAGACACATATTTTTAATTTATAAAAATATGCTGGGGCTTCACTTGAAAGCTACCGTTGCAACATCTGTGTGATTAAAGTGTTCATATATAAGAATGCCCATGACCAAGCAACTGACAACTTGCAGAAATATCCTGGAGAGCCAAATGTTGTGCACAGTAGGCTTTTAGAAAGAAATAATGTTAAAATCCTTCTAACGCTAAGAATTCCCAACTCCAAACTGACTAGAAAATAAGCAAACATATAAGGAAGTGCCTTGACATTTCATGTTCAGTGATCACAGTTATAGGAGAAGAATCCTTGATCAACCTCAATTCTAAAAACATTCAGTAGGGGCTGGGGGAAATGGAGAGATGTTGGTCAAAGGGTACAGATTTTCAGTTTTAAGACAACTTCTGGGGATCTAATGTACAGTACGGTGACTACAATTAATAACGCTATATTGGAAAATTGAAATTTGTTAAGAGAGTAGATCGTAAGTGTTCTCATCACAGTAAAAAAGTAACTGTGAGGTAACAGATATGTTACTGACATTGATCATGGCCATCATTTCACAACATACACATGTCAACTCATACTGTACACATTAAATATGCGATTTTTATTGGTTAATATACCTCAATAAAGCAAGAAAAAATAAAAAACATAATTTTGAAAAACTTTTTTAAAATTTTACTTTTAAAAGAAGCTGCTCCTATTGAATCTCCTTTCAATAGGATTCAAAATGCAATCTGTTATTTGAGAATCACCACTGGAGGCTTCCAGAAGCTGGCTGATGCTACCATCCCTGTCCTTCAGCCTTCAGCCCTGAACAGGCAAACACTTCTCCTCATCTCATTCACGCAGGTCCTCTCACTTGCTGACTGACATTTTCCAGCTTACAAAGCAACTTGTCCCTGCGGTCAGGTCCCCTTATTCTATCCCACCACACTACCAAAGAGCTGACGATCTCATTTCTAAAAATGAACTCCACTGCAAACAGCATC
The DNA here is from genome assembly GCA_020662805.1 of Glaucomys volans. NCBI lineage: Eukaryota > Metazoa > Chordata > Mammalia > Rodentia > Sciuridae > Glaucomys > Glaucomys volans. The sequence continues at coordinate 403,944 of JAJEJO010000221.1, forward strand.
AAGACAATTTAATAATTTGTCAAAGTAGTAGAAACAGTTATTATGAAGTGTACTTCATAGTTCAAAGGTAAAGGTCATATGAAGCTGAGGTTTATCTTGCTGAAAGAGAAAGTTGTATAATTAAAAATAAACACAGATAAGATCTACTTGAAAGATTTATTTCTAAAACAGAAACTACATTTGCTATGCTCATGTATTAGAATTCTTGCTACAGAGGAAGGTACACTTTAAGAGACGTGCTTCTCCTTTTCTTTCTTTCTTTCTTTTTCTATCCAACATGGAAACAAAACAGAATTTAGAATAAGCTTTTTATGCTCATGTGTCAAGCAGTGCAATCCATAACTACAGCTCTGGCATTCAACTACTAAGAAGTTACCTTGAAAATCTAAAATAAAATTTATGCCAAACGGAACTAAAGCTTCCTATTCCCAGTCCCTCATGGATATGGAGTTATCTCTAAAGACCTAAGCCACTAGAAATATCAATAAATGTGTCAAACTACAGTTTCAGAGTTTTTTTTTTTTCTGCTACACTGCTATTTTTTAGCACTATTTTAAAATCGATGTTCTAATTACTTCAATTTCTTTTACTGGAATCAAAAACATTAATAACATTAAAACAAGTAAAATATTAACTTGGACTTCTCTCAACTATTCTTTGAATGAGAAGAATACCTTATCATAGGACCTTCATTTTCCTACTTAACTCTTCTAGTCTCTGTGCTACTGACCCACTGTTTACAGAAGTTTGCATACAATTCCAAAGATCATAGAACAGATGATCAGTCTGTACATCAGTGTTCTTAAGGGTAAAGAATACCTTTAATTCCACACTACATTTTCATCTGGTTAGTCTTTAATTTGTTTGAAGATTAAATTTCCTTAAAGGCAGAAGGTCATACCCTCTCAGTCATATGATGTCTGTTTTCATTCTCATTTCCCTCTATGTGATCTGCCACCCACTCTAAGCAGAGAAAGCCTTGGAATCCACAACTATGATTATTGCAAGGTTTACCACCCGCTGCTAAATGCTAGCATTTTCAAACTTGTTCTGCTTATGGTGCTAGTTTAAAATTGTAATTGAAATGATTAGCATTGCAACTGGGCCAAAGTGTCTTTGCTTTTCTCATTTTACAAAGGTATAAACTTCCATAACTCAATTATAAAAGAGTACCTCATCTTTGCTAGCACTTTCCAAATGAAACAAATCATTTCATAATAGTTCTCCTTTCTTAATGTCATCTTCTAAAAACTTTTTTTAAATTCATAAATTTCTTAAAGAAATTAGAAAAACACTTCCTAAAATATCTTGAACAAAGTAAGCAGAACACACTAAAGTCAAAATCATGATTATCGATCTTTAAAAGTGCATACCATAGATATAGAGAAGACACTGCAACCACACCAAGACGGTATGCATTTTGAAACTTTTAACTGAATACAAAGATGTCATTATAGTTTATCAAATAAATGTTACTTTTTACTACTAAGTACATATTTACATAACAAAGATGTGAGTCAATAGTTTATATGCTACAAATCCTTAGAGGACATGTTTAGATTTTTAAAGCCTCTAATGTAAGTTGAAGAAATTATAATGCCTTTTTAAAGGTAAAGAACTGAAATTCAAAATGTTACAAGAGTAATCATTAACTTGTTTGTTATCCTGTAAGTAATTATAGCAAACTTAGTGGCTCTAAAGGTGGGGCTGGAAATGTCCTTCAGTAGAGCACTCACCTAGCATGCACAGGTCCTGGGTTTGATCTTCAGTACTACAAAAATAAATAAATAAAACCTAAAAGGGGTGCTGGCACAAGGGTAGACATACAGATCAAAAGAACTGAAAGTCCAGAAATAAACCCTGACATTTATGGTTAACTGATCATTCAACAAAGGGGCCAGCACAATGGGAAAAGATAGTTGTTTCAGCACACAGTGGGACAAATGGATATCCACATGCGGAAGAATGAATTTAGACCCCTACCTTACACCACACACAAAAATGAACTCTAAGTAGATCCTAGACCGAATTTAAGAGTTAAAACTACAAAACTCTTAGAAGAAAACATAAACATTAATCTTCATGACCTTGGATTTGGGTATCTTAGATGCAACTTTTGTGCTTCTAAGGATGTCATCAATAAAGTGAAAAGACAGCTCAGAGGCTGAGAAAAAATATTTTCAAATCATATGACTGATAAGAAATATGCATCCAGAATACATAAAGAATGTTTACAACTATAGAACAAATAATGCAGTTTAGAAACTGGCAAAGAACTTACATGATGCTTCTCCAAAGGAGATATGCAAATGGTCAATGAGGATATGAATGGAGATGTGTGACACAAGTCATTAGAGAAACAAAAGTGAGAGTCACAGTGGGAGACCCTTTAACACACACAAGGATGGTTATAATCAAATAGACAGAAAAAAAGGAATATTGGACACAAAACTGAAAACCTGAAACCCTCAAGTATTTCTGCAGTAGATGTAAAATGGTACAGTCACATTGAAAATAGTTTGACTGTACCTCAAAATGCTCACCAGAGTTACCATATGGTTTAACAATCTTGCACTTGAGAAATGAAAACACATAGCTAACAAGAAGTTGTATAAAATGTTCACAGCAGTATTATTCATAATTACCAAAAGGAAAAACCCAATGTTCATCAACTGAAAAAGGTGATAAATGATATGACATACCAGTAAAATAAGATTTGTTCATCCAAGGAATGAAGTGCTGATACACACTACAACATATGTGTGCCAAATAAACTAATGAAAAAGGCCAGATGCAAGACCACATATTATGATTCCATTTATAAGAAATGTCCAGGGTAGGCAAATTTACAGATAAAGTAGATCAGTGGCTACCTAGGAATAGAAGGAGGGGAAGAAAGATGATGGAGCACAAGGATTTTTTAAAAGGGGATGAAAATGTTCTAAAATCAGATTATCCTGCTGCTTGTACAACACTATACATATAACTAAAAACTACTGAAGAGTATATTTTAAAATGGTGAACTTTATGGCATAAAATTATCAATAAAACCATTAAAAAATCTAAGAGAAAAATTATTTAATATCACTGACACTGATATGTATAACCACATGATTTTTCACTTCAAACTATATTACACATGTACTTTTATCAAGCCCAGTATACTGTCTTGTATACAATATTTAAGATTTACTGTAATTTTTTTTTTTTTTTTTTTTTTGTAACTGGGGATTGAACTCAAGGGCACTGGGCCACTAACCCACATCCCCAGCCCTATTTTGTATTTTAGTTAGAGACAGGGTCTCACTGAGTTGCTTAGCTCCTTGCCCTTACAGAGGCTGGCTTTGAACTCATGATCCTCCTGCCTCAGCCTCCCAAACCACTGGGATCACAGGCGTGTGCCACCGTGCCTGGCTAAGACTTCCTGTAATTTTTAAAAATGTTATTTTAATCCAGAAATTCTAATTTAATAATAACATCATTTTTAAATCCATTTTTCATCAGATGACCTGAATTGTTTTTACTTAGTCTCATTTTATTTCCACACTAGCATCTTTTTGTGCTTGGGAAGAGAAATGCAGATGCATTCCTGGAGAGCTAAACAGGAAAAAGGGGAAGTCAGAATTCTTTCTCAAAGTAGACTGAACACAGAATCACCTATGGAATAGTCAGTAAGTGAAGAGACGAATGAAATGTTCATACATCATCAGTCTCTGGTGGATTCTACTTATTTTATTGCTTATCACATCCATTTTCTATCACCTCCAAGTTCTTCCTACATAACCCTGCCAACATTGAGATGTTAGATAATCCTGCTGTTTCTGCTCAGGACTTTACTCAATGAGCTCTGACCCAAACTGCCAGGTTCACACAATTCTTCCTGTAAATGTTATCAAATACTATGTAGAAGGGTGAAGAGTATGTTATTTTGTAACCCAAGCCTCATGCAGGTAGACGTGTGTAGCAAAATTAATGACAAATATGATGAAATTACTGTTATCTCTCACAAAATAAACAAAATTATTAAATTTCACAAATACACAAATTGTTAAGAATCCATACCAACACAGAAAAATCTCGTCTTCAGATTCTGAGTCCTACTTGGAGAGCAACACTTCTGTTATCCCTGGTAGTTTCCTATTTCTAATACCTTCAAGAAATAGGGGATGGCAAAATCTCTAACTCCTGAAATTGGAAACCAGAACTATAGGGAAATAGTTCAACCAAAGTGATTCACCAATCTTTTAAGTACCTGGCAGATTACTAGTAAGGTGGCAGCAGATATCTTCAAAGTAGACCCTAAAGAACCAATCAAGATTCTGATGACTGCAGCCCCAGCCAGTATCTTGAAAGCAGCCTCTCAACAGACCCTCAGCCAAAACCTAATTGCTAAACCACTCTTTAATTTTCTGATTATGAAATAATAAATATTTGTTGTTTAAATTCATTAATAAAATGGCAATGGCTCACCAAAGTTTCATCCTCACTGAGTTTTAAATGAAAATGCACAGGCTTAAATCACAGTTAAATGAGCTTATGCTGTATCACACACAAAATTCCCAAAAACCATGTTTAATAAAGAAATATATGTGGAATTCTGAAGATACTCTTTCCCAAGGTTGACAAAGGCAAGGGAGGTAGTTACTTTTGTAGGAGTAAATGAACTGTAGGGAATGTGAGAGTAAGTCTGTAATTCCTACTAACTAGTACCATGAATATTTTTACATGAGGCAAATGAGACTAGAACCAAAGAATAACAATGGGTTAGGAGGTGGAAGGGAAGGAGCTACCTCTTAAGCAGAAATCAAAGAGTATAATCTCAGCTTCATGCCTTGGGCTCAAATCAGGATGCCTAGACCTGCCCTATGCCCATAATAGTGACTTAGGGAATGACAAGTATGCTTTCCTACCATCATTCCCTGAACTACCAGACCATGGGGAAACAGGAGATAACTATCATAAACACTCAAAATACGTGAGTAGCTGGGCCTCAAAAAATGTAGTCATCTCATATCTATGTACTACTTTAAAGAGAGAAAAAAAGCACGGACTACCTCCTTTTCACTGGCTCTAAAGTGTATAAGCAGTAATATTTAAGTTCCAGTATGGAGAGTGTTTTGCTATAAAAATGGCTTTGAAAATATTTCTGGTTAAAAGAAAAAAAATTGACTGATACTATCAGCAGAACGATTCTTTCATTTAAGAACTTATTATAATTAGAAAGATAATCATGAAGAGAAAGGTTTCACTGAGAAAATAAAATGTGCCAGCAACAAGACAATGAATACTAATAATTGGCCTAAAATTTTATCAAAGTTTGAGAGATTTTCTGTAAGGGGAAACACACCACTAATTTAATTGCTTTTTTGTTATTTGTAAATGCTGCCTCTTTTTTTGTAGAAGGGACAATATATCAAATCTCTAGGAGGTAGCTGGATAACATTTTTTAAAAATTTTGTTCTGTAACTACTTCAAAGGAAGGTAGTGAAAAACCACTAAGGTCACAACAACTTCAAGAGATAATGTTCTTACAATTCCATTATATTTTTCTTTCTCAAAAATTCTCCTGAAGAATAGTCAGACATTAAAAAACATTAAGGATAAATTACAGATGAGATGAAACACCCCTCAACAGGTCCACATCATGATAGAGACACAATATTTACCTTCTTTCCTCCGGTCACAAACTGCTTGCAACTTGATCTCACAAAATGTGGGTGCACAGCAATGATCTACAAGAGAAAGCCACACCTAGTATAACAGTCACAGTTAAAGAACCAAATGAAAACCCTTTACACATTATGAGCATGACCTAAAAACTGTCTTAATACCTTGTAGGAAGTAATGTATACATTCTGAGACTGAGTTTTGCTCAAAACTCTAAAGTCAGGTCAAAACACTAAGACTAAAATGATTAGGTCTAGTTTCTAGCTGAGTGAAGACCCCCTGTGAGTAGACACCCAGTCTTCAGAGGCAGCAAGGGAAGTCTTCAAGGTAGCACGGTGTCAAAAGTATTTGTAACTAAATACAACTCATAGAAAAAACCCACCGAGAGAACCTGACGATCCCCTTGTTCAAGATGGTTTCCACTGATGAATGGCACCTAATAGAAGAGGTGAGGCAATACAGCCTCCCACACAATTTGCAGTTATACAAGATCCTATCAGAGGTTGAGGCAACAGAGGTGTAGGCACTAAGAGGTATGGAGCTAACCATTAGGGTCCTCACCTCTGGCCCCCCACCTAAGTTCCTGTCCCTAGTATTCTCATTTGTTTTCCACTCAATCTGTCCTCAGCCCTGTAATACAGGTCTCTCCCAAGGTTGCTCTTGCTACCACTCCTTGTTACTGCTAGTGGCTGGATGATTGTATAATATCATTAACACATACTGTTTGGGGAGACAATGAAGGCAATAACGATGCTCTAGTGGCTCCTATTAGTACAACTCCCTCTTTTGGGGCTCATCTGTTATGGCTGTAAGCTTTCATATATTCTGCCTTTTAAACCCTGACTATCCATAAAATCAGCAACTTAATAAATTTTGACCTTTTCTAATCTTCAATTAAAAACATTTTATATTCTTAATCATGGACTCACACATTTCCCTCCTTCAATGGAATAGATTAACAGATTTCTCTCATACTATTGTTTTTAGGGCTTAGCATAGGGCCCTTCATTATTTTAACCGTCCTACCTCCCAGGTTAGCTTTCCCTTCAACACTTTCCTAACCCATCCTAAATACCAATATAGAAGCATTTACATATTACATTGTTTTACATTCTTAAAATCTCTTATGAGAGCCCTTCTGGTTCTTGCTTAAAGCAAAACAGACATCTCTGCAAATTAAAAACTTCATTTTACCTGCTTCTTCCCCTTCAAGCATTACAAAATGAAGCCACCAGGGCAACTGCCATGAACTGCAGCTCCTCCTTCACTGCCCTACTGTTTCAATAGTTGGGCTGAGCCTCACCTTGTGCCTGCCTTACAGGTAGAGAGACACCCTAAACAGTCAATCTCACTGCTTAGTTCTGCTCTGTTAAGTATTCTCTTTTATTTTAATCTTTCCCTGTCTACCAATTCTTACCATGAGCCAAAATATGATCTGAAGAAATGTTCCCTGGACACTGCCTATTTTGTCTGCCATGTAATCTTATCTTCTTTATTACCAAATTTCCTGAATGAGGAATAATTACTGGTTGTTTTGACATCCTCACCTCCAATTTCCTCTTGAAGTTGTCCCTGCTGAGGTCATCAGTAACTTCATAATTACAAAATAAAACACCTTTTATTCAGTCTTCCCACCACTTAAAATCCCAGCTACCTTTGGCAATGCCACCTATTTCTTTCCCCTGGAAGCCCTATCTCCGTTGGTGTGCCTGACACCATTCTTCTGGTGTCCAGTCCTTAAAATTGCTGCTTCTCAGATCAGTCCTTTACTGTTTTTGCTTCCACCACCTGAGTCTTTAAATTAAGGATGCTCCAGAATTTCAAGACAAGTCTTCTCTTCTCACTCTATAGTTTAAATGGAATAATATCTTTTACAATGGGTTTACCTTACTCAACTATGGGTACCACCTTTTATTTAAAGGCCAATATCTATACTAAAGTCCACACTCACATTTCTAAAACCTTTATATGCCCACTTGATATACTACAGTTATCTAAATTCAAGGTCAAACTAACAATGTCCTTATTAACCATCCCTTACCACATTCTCTCACACCATTATCAAAGCAAGAACCTGGATTTACGCCCATCTTTCATCATCCTCATCTAATCTATCACTAAAGTTAAAAAGTCTACCTCCCATGGGCTGTCTAAATTCATTTCTTCTACTCTATCTTGAATACTCGTGATCACTATTTTACCAAGCTCCTGTAATATCTTGCCTAGAGTACTCCATTAGCCTTCTGAATTTTCTCATCCCCACTTTCCTGTTTTAATCACCCCTCCTTATGGTGAATTCACCTTTGTAAAACACATGTCAGATCTTATCTCTCCTTTACCTAAGGTCAATAAATGTTTGAATAAACAAGTCAGAAAAAAAAAAAGAAAAAGAAAACGAAATGACCTCTTCCTTGTTTAACAAGTACAATAGATACTTTACAATAATCGTTACCTAAAACTGGTCTTCTTGCCTCTTGTCCATCAGATTAGCAATCTATATTGTATACAGGAACTGTATTAATTTTTCTAAGGCTTAGCCTAATTAATGTCACTCCTTTTTTCTTCAACATTCAATAATTTCTTATCAGATGGAGTCCAAATTCCTTATTCTTCAGACTGAGCTAGCTCCAGTCTGTGTAGTTCTCTTGCCAAATCAGTCTTTCATGCATCACCTAAACTAGACTATTTGCCACTTCCTGAACACATTTTGAACTTTCTAGTTTCTCCATTTCTATTATTTTGTTCTTCCACATGGAAAGCCAGCTTCTGCCCCTGTAATATTTATTAAATATCACTCCATTACTAAAAACCCATCACTAAAAAGAATTGCAAATAGTGACTCTTTTTAGCTTTGAACTGTAGTGTTATTTTACCTAAGTCTTTAAGCACAGATTGTGTATCTGTGTGAGTAGGTGTGCATACGTGTGCATTTGTGTCATGTAACCACCAAAATAAAAGCTCCTTGAAGAAAGACACATCACAATCCCTTAAAGGACATCCTGCTTTCAAGTCACAGCATCCAAATGGTACCAGTACGTCATAACTGATGAATAGACACTTACTGACAAAATAAATACAGGATTAGTAGTGTTTGAATTACTGTTAATCTTTATTGCCTGAGACGAAAAAAACCTTAGAAAGATTAAAACTTAATAAAACTTACTTTAATGGGACAGTCAAAAGTCTCATGAAATTCTTCTCCAGAATATAGTCCAAATACCTGCACCTAAAAATTAAATAAATCATGTTGGTTCACTGTGACAATAATAGAAAAGGTTTCTGAGTCAGTGAGAATACATACTATCAATAATAGTTTTAAAAAAAAGTAGAACATTTAATAATTCTAATACCTGGATACCACTATTAAATAACCAATGAAAACAATTCCATCAGGGTGAGAGCACTCTACTGCAATTAAACTTTCATAAGCATCCCATGGACAGAGTTACCTTCACTCACTACAAATTAAACAGATGCCAACTTTCAAAAATGCAATAGATATGAACAGGTTATTAATATTCTTTTATGAACTTCCCATAGGTTATCCTAAAAGAACTATTATTTTATCCCTTAAAGGAGAAAGGAGCTTCTTTCTTGAATCATGTATATATAAATCAGCCACACAGATCAATGTGGTAAGATACTCGATGAACTGTACTTCATTTACCATCTTATGCTGAATCTGTTTAGAGTATATGAATGAAATATTTTAAGTTCCCTCTTATCAGTGCCTACCTTAAAATTGTTTCAGTCTACTTTGTTCATATTTATATTTTTTTCTAAGTCCTTTAATTAGGCCATAACAAGAAAAAATGAAAAACAAACCTGAGGTATAATATATACACTGTAAAGGATACAAAAATTTAATTTACAGCTTGACACATTTTTTTATGACATAATCTAACCTGCCAACCATCAGTGAAATCAAGAAATACAACCCATAAAGACATTCTGTGTCCTTTCCTGATTAATATTACCTTCAAATTAACCACTATCCTAGAATCCATCACCATAGATAATTCATGCTGGTATTTGAATTTTATGTAGGTGGAATCATGTACTACTCCATTGGCTTCTTCATTCAAAATTTTCCTTCTGGAATTTATCCATATTGTTACATATAGCAGTAGTTGGTTCTTTGTCATTGCTGTGTGGTACTCTTAAATATAATGGTTATAATTCATGTATCCCTTCCACTAATGACCACTTGGGTTGTCTACAGATTGGGGCTATTATGAATAATGATGCTGGAGAACTGTCTTCACAAATATTTTGATGCAACTTTTTTGCACATTTAAGGGTGTATAACTAGGGATGGAAATAGTATATTGTAGGTTACCAATATGTTCACATTTAATAGATAGCCAAATCATTTCATACTGTGATTTTAAATAATTTATATACTCACCAGCAGAGGCTGAGAATTTCAGAAGATCTCTAAGACCTGGAACTAACTAATAGCATAGGGCTAATGGGAACTATTTCCCAATATTTGGGACATATTCATTCTTCTAGTCTGTTGGGTAGTGTAATTACTTTTTTCTTTAAATTTTGGTGGAATTCACCAGTGTCCAATGGCTTTGCTTCAAGCATGGTCTGATGCTTGGACCACCCAAATTTCATGTGTTGAAATCTAACCCTCAATGTGATAAGAGGTAGTGCCTTCAGGAGGACTGTGCCCTTATGGATGGGCGATTAGGGCCCTTATAAAAGGAATCAAAGGAACTAGCTAGACCCTATTCCTTCTGCCTTCCACCATGTAAAGATAAAATATTCATCCCTGGGCCACGTGCAAACACAGGGACAAGGTGCCATCTTGAAGCAGAGAGAGTAGCCCTCCTAACACTGAATCAGTACCTTCATATTAGACTCATAAGCCTCCAGAACTGTGAGGAATAAATTTTTGTTATTTAAAAATTACCAGTGTAAGGTATGCTGTTATAGTAGCACAAGCATGCTAAAAATAAGACTGCGAGGTTTTTAACAAATTTAACTTTTATACAGATACAAGACTATCCAAGTTTTCAATTTCTTCTGGTTTTAATGTTAGTAAATTGCAAGTGGTTCATTCTTTCAAGACCCAAGCAGAAAATTCACTCATGTTATCATATAATTTTTGGAGAAAGATTCATGAATAGATAGTATCTTCAAGATACTCTACTCATTTTGTGACTACTGCTTTCATACACTTGTTCATGTGTGTTATTTGAGTTCCAGTAACAGTATATGATACAATGTAACCCAGAGGGAATTTGATTTACCCTGAAGTTGTCTCTTTGACATGCCAAGAACACATTCTAAGAGAAAACCTCAGGGTAAATACATATTTTTGACATGCCAAACACAAGTATGCCTAGTACCACCTTATGTCTCATTGTTCAGAGGTATAAAGTCATTGCTTTTATATAAATGTAGAAATATAGGATATATAGAACTTGTTACAAAACAGTTGTTAAGAAGTAGGAAAGGGAAGCACTGCATTCAGGTTTGATTTCACCAAGGGAAGTTTAACTTGATAGATCTCCAAAACTCTAAGAAAACTAGGTGAAAGTAAGGAGGTCTCATATCACCTCAATCTTAGTAGAGGGAATCAACAAGTGGCCCCCTAGTGAAGTGCCCTCAGTATGAACTCCTACCAAACTTGCAAGATAAAGTCCTTCGAACAATTGATTTCTTCTCAACACAACGTCATAACACAGTCTTGTGTCAAGCCTTATCCTCCTACCACCTTACATCCCTAAATATTTTAATATGTTCTACCTCCATGGTTTTCAAATCTGATTAAACAGTTAAAATTCATGGATACAAATGGCTGGATCCCACCATAGCAAATCAAACTTTTTGATGGGGTGAAGTGATATTTTTAAAGGTTCACAATGGACAATATGCTGCGATGGTTGGGGATCTTGTTCGATCTCATTTGATCCTCACAGCAACGCTTGCCAGAATCAAATACCACTTTGCTTTACAGAAGATTCTTCAGAAAAATAAGTGACTCGCCTAAGGTCATAACAATTGTAAACACAGGAGTTGGGACCAGAACCCAAGTACTCCAAAGCCCATTCTTCTACATACCATCTTTATATGATATTTATAAGATAGCCTAAAATTTGCAGATAAGGGTAACCTTTCACATATGGTATAAAAAGTGTAAAAGAGAACAAAACCAAAAACAACAAATGCCTTACATAGTTTTCAAATTATAGAAAGGGTAAATGTCAGAATTTGAATTAAGGCAACTCCTTTAAGACAAAGTTGAAAATAAATGAAGCAGACTACTCATTCAAATGGATAAACTTCTATTGCCTATAGAGAGGGTAACAGTGTTTTCAAGAATAAGGGATTTCTATTGCACAAAAAAGTATATGAAATATAAACAAATGATGTACAGGTCTACTGGAGAAAACTGATACATCGGTATGCAAACAGACGAATACTAGGATTGTGGATCCAATGGTAAAAACTAAATCGTGAATTTCTAGGGATAAATGTCCATTTAAAAATTTTGAATCCATATTAAAGATGCAATAGTATGGATACAGAGAGAGATAAGCAAAGAAAAGAACAAAGCCAAGGAAGTTCTTATAAAACAGGTGCTGCTACTTACCACTATTCTTCAGAACTAGTCAGAAGTAAAAGTGTCACTGGAGGAGGAACTACAAGATTAGAACTCAGGGTAACTTCTACTACTACACTTAACTGAATAACATTTACTCCACAGCTCTTATATTCTACTTCCATAAGGAAAACACAGCAACTTCACATGACAAATTTCATTAACAAAATCAATATCAGTATTAGGGTGATCACAAAATTGTCAATGTTGTGGTTCACTTCACTAATACAATATCCCAAACTAACTGGTCATAAATTATACTACTAAAGTTAACAATCATACTCATCTGTGAAGGGAATGATAGTCCAGACAGTTTTGGCTTCTAGGAAGATCTCAGCCAAAAATCAGAAAATTAAAGGTTACAACATAGAAGACCCTTTTGAAAAGGTATCCCTGAGAGAAGCCCTACCAACTTGCCACAAAAATATCCTAATGAAGAAAAAGAATTCACAACAAATGGGTTTATAGCAAATCTCTGGCAAAATCTTAGAAGAATTCTCATGAACTACAGACAGCCACATAAGGACCATAGAATGTATGTAATATGTTTTACTACCTTAATAAATAAAACCTAACCCTAATGGAACAGGAAGAAAGACACATACTCCTTCTCCATTTTAGCATGGAATTTTATGTGTGAACTAGAAAACCATTTAATACCCCACCTGACATAGATGGATTGTGACCAAAATGGCCAGAACACCACACAAACCACCTGGTTCATGAGTTTCCTCCTAACAGCCTCTCTCAAACCTCAGCTTCCAAATAAAAGCCGGTCAAGAGTGAGAGCAGGGGTGCCCATGCGAGCTGTCATTACATCTTGAGCAGTAGTGAACATGACCCTCACAGGGGAGATTGCTGGTTTTCATATAGTCTGCCCAGGTAGAAAATCAGAGAGTAGGGAGTGATAACAGGAGAGGCTTCCACTTGCCAAGGGAGGGCTGCCTTCACTGAATTACTCCAGTCAAAGGAAATCAGGCTCATTTGAAGACCCCTGTTGTCTATCTAAAAAAGGTGATTCTATAACACCCAAAATAAATCAAGCAGGACAAGAATAAGTCAGGCACTGAATCTGTTGCTAACATGGAATCAGGAATAACTCTTCTCTGTTCTGGAATAGATGAAATAAAACAAACAATTACACAATATCTATTTAAAAAAAAATACTGGAGAATACTATTCCAAAGACTCAGAAAGAGAAAAATGATGCTTTTAAAGATGATATAATAGTAACCACAAGCCAAAGAAAAACTAAAAAACTATTTGGAAACTTCAACAAAGGTCACTATGAACCTAGAGCAGATGATAATGATAACTACAGAGATAGCTAACGATTACTGTTTCTTCTATACCAGTAACATCCAAACAATTTACAGATATTAACTCATTTAGTCCTCCTAATTATCATAAAATATGTACTGTGATTATACTTATTTTACAGGGGAGAAGGAAGACTGAGGCACGAAGAGACATAAATAACTTATCTGATATCACAAAGCTAAAAAGAGACCACATTATTCCTTCCTAACCATTAGGCAGTACTGCCTGATACTCTAAGGCATATAAGTCAAAAATTTTTTAAAAAAATTATGTATCAGGTTGATATGAATATAGCTAGAAGAGAGATTTCTAGAAAATTAAGAATGCAAAATAAAATAAAAATCTATTCCACAAAGCAATAAGGAACAAAACTGACACTAGAAGAAAAGCAAATTATCAAAGGTAATAAACAAGTAGAGAATCTGTCCCTGACTGCAGAGAAATGAAAGGATAAAACCAATGAAAGCAAAGTGTGAATGTGACGTATTATATAATATGTACAATCCTTCTTACAATCTCTGTATTTTCAAAAAAGAGAAGGGTTAGCAGTACTTATCCATTCAGCCTTTTGCATGTAGAAAGTTAGGTACAATAATGGGAAAGGGGTAGAGGCGAGCCTGCAAAGGGTTAGGAAATAAATGGCCAAAAAAGGTTGATGTGTAACTAAGTGACCCCTCATGACATTCCCATGAAGGCCTCTTTTTGCACCCACTGCCCAGCTGAGGCAAGGAAGAACTGGGAAGCCAAGCAATGCATACACCTCAGAGCAGTAGAGTAGGAATGCCAGCCCAAACAGCTGAACACAATACTGCCTCCAGCCTTGTATTACTGAATTTCTTTGAAGAAATGAAAACAAATGGAACTGAAGTAATAATCAAAATTATAACAGAATTAAACTTTCCTCAAATGAAAACAATACTTTAGTATATGGATCAAAAGGATTTACTATGTTCCAGACAAAATTAATGAGAAGAGACCAGAACTAGACATAGTGTTTAAAAATGAATTATAAGGACCATTTATTATACATTAATTAACATATTAATTAGATATTATTACATTCTATAATTAATAATAATAATAGTCAAGCTCCAAGACCAAACAAAAAAATTTTAACAGTTTATAAAAGAGCAAAGTGAGGATGTGGAGAAAAGGGTACACTCATACATTGCTGGTGGGAGTGCAAGTTGGTGCAGCCACTCTGGAAAGCAGTGTGGAGATTCCTTAGAAAACTTGGAATGGATCCACCGTTTGACCCTGCTATCCCACTCCTTGGCCTATACCCAAAGGACTTAAAATCAGATTGCTACAGTGATGCAGCCACATCAATGTTCATAGCTGCTCAATTCACAATAGCTAGATTGTGGAACCAACCTAGATGCCCTTCAGTAGATGAATGGATAAAGAAACTGTGGTATATATACACAATGGAATATTACTCAGCCATAAAGAAGAATAAAATTATGGCATTTGTAGGTAAATGGATGATGTTGGAGACTGTTATGCTAAGTGAGAT
>JAJEJO010000221.1:419462-438900 GCA_020662805.1 Glaucomys volans
TAATAATAATAATAATAGTCAAGCTCCAAGACCAAACAAAAAAATTTTAACAGTTTATAAAAGAGCAAAGGTAGGCTGGCATTAGACATGTCTACAAAGTATCAGAAAAATGACAGTAACGCCTCCAAAATTTGGAGTGAAAATACTTTGACCCAGAAATTTTACAATATTGAAGGGAATATATGCAAGACTTGTATGTCTTTATCCTGAAAGTTACCTGGAATTATATGCCAGTAAAACAAAACTGAAAACACAAGTAGACACATATACACAAGATACATGTGTATGTGTATTTCAAAATTTAGAACCCAACCAGAGAAGTCATGGAAAAAAGATAAGAAATGAACCCAGTGAGCAAACAGGGTAAATTTTTAACCAACTGCTAGAAATATGGCTTCAAAAATGAATGGGAATATCCAAGGTTATCTTTGAAATAAAGATAAATAACTATTTGCTTAGGATCTTAATATACTCAACAAAGCAAAGATCACAACAGATCACAATAGCCATTTAAAGATGCATTAGGACTGGACATCTGAGGTTTACCTTTGTAAACATCTTTAGTTTTAATCATCACTAGCCACATTACCATATCATTCTGTATTAGTTTCTCAATTTTCACAATACCCATTAACCTATGGTAAGATCTGGCTTACATAAACATGTGCACAAGATTTACTTTTCATTCTATTAATGCTAATAAAATATGTGAGAAAACCATTTTTTAAAATACATCATGGGTCTATACGAAAATATGGCAGTTATAAACTTTACTAAAATAGGAAAACAGAAGTGTTTCCTAATAATGGTACTGTGAGATATCTTGAGGTTATCTCCCTATGCACCATATGGAGTAGTTAAAATATTCCATTTTCATAGTAATTCTTCAACATTTAAAGTTCTGAAAATTTCTAAAGTATCTTAGCAAGAATACTATTTGCAATTAAAAAAATAAATATTCTCTTTCACCAAATTAAATTGATATCAGTCTGGAAAAACTTTGCATTTAAGGAAACAAAATGAAAATTAACTTTCTTTGCAAATACATGAACATAAAAATATTTCAATAGTGTGGATGATTCTTCTCAATTTCTGTACAAACTAACTCCCCCTCTTTTCCCTCTGACAACTACGTTCAACTCAGAATTTCACAAAGTACTGGAAAATTTGACGGTGCTTTTTGAAAAGCACTAGTGTTCCAAAAGACTCTTTGGGCAACATTAGACTTCAATATACAAAATGCATTCTTATATGTCAAAAGGATTTCATGTTGCTTTTATTAATAGGTTAATAGGTATAACATTGTTCACAGATACAAATGGGTGTAACTTTTTTTTACTGAGTATATTGTTTTTAATTTACTCATCTTAATGGCCCGTTGACTTTAGAGCACATAAAAAATACAAATTAGATTAGGAAATCTCTATTTGGTAGGGAATACGTAAGGTTCTATAATGATTCTTAATGCGTTCTCTTCTTAAAACTGTTATTGTAGAAAAGTAACTTAAATACACTGTGCATTAGAATTTTATCATTGCAAACCAACATTAGAAAAGACTTCCATCGACTTAAAAACAAAAAAGACATTCTTATAAGTGGAAAATCAATCACCACAACCACTAAATGTCATAGCTCAACATCAGCAAGAAGCACTGATAATTGTTAGTTATACACTGCACAAATGATGTATATCCTCAGTCGAGGAAGTGGGTGCCAGATTTTTAGAAAACTGTACATATATTGATTTTACATTTATTTAATGTGGCCATTGTAAGACACTTTATTCTTCTGATAAACTATGATTGCTTATCAAAAGATTCTATAATTCAAGAGAAACATTCATAACTTATGTGTGAAAATGAAAACCACCAGCCTACAGAAATCATGCCCACAAAATCCAATTTTGTGGATTTATGGCAGAAAGGCATTAAGCTACTGTCTTGCAGGAACTGCGGACTAGTCACTGAGGTATAAGTGGCACAGCAGTAATGATTAAGGTGACACGTCACCCTGCCACAGCTGTTAATCAGCTTAATACTAGTTATGTTATTGACATTCTTGTAATTACTTTTCCTAAGGCCACATTTGTGCAAAATATATTTTACTTTAATTATAAGCAATCGGAAGCAAGTCCAATACTCAAAAAGAATAATCAAGGTTCTCTTAATGCAGGTATATAGTAAGTGGAGTGCATTTCCGATCACCTGGGGTCGGATAAAATCACAGCACTCAGTGCTGGATCAGGAACATCAGCAGGACCCTGTCTTCACCATACCTTGCCATCCTCTGAACACACGCCCATGTGTTCTCCACTTTCATCTAGGCTAATCTGATTTATCTTCACAGGACTCTATAAAAAACAAACAAAAAGGATATATAAAACTTCAGGAAAACATCAATTGATAAACAAATATCTTTGCTCTTTATAAAATTTAAGTGATAAAAATTGTTTATTAGTTTAATGCATGAGTCAAAGACATTCTGTTTTGCAAATGAATACAGCAAAATACACCTTTGTTTCATGGACATGTAATACATGCAGAAATGCAAACTTTTCCCAAATTTTCTATTTTTGTATATTTAAAGTACCAGCTAAAATGTTACTTCTTACACAGTGTCTTTTTAATCTCATATTCTATTTACTCTTATATTTCTAAATTTCTTTTCTAAACAAAATCCACTAAAAGAATAAAACAAACCAAAACCAAAATAAAATTTAATAAGTAAATAAAATTTTGATCACCACTATTTGTTGCTCTACAAATTACTTAGCCAAGTATGCATTTATACTATTTGCTAAGTACTTTCTGCGGAAAACCATAAGGAATAAATTGACATTAGTTAATTTTATTTTCCATTGTTTTGAACAATTTCACAAAATCTATGAGGATAGGAACCAGGCATTCTACTTTTGGATGCATTTTCTAAAAATGTTCAACTATATTTTAAACATTTTTATGGCTTTCTAGTTCACTATGTATCCAACTATTTACTTACTAAAATATTCACAGAGGTGAAATTTTCTGATAGAAGACAAAATCAGTGAATATTGTTGACATGAAAAAACAGCTGACTTCTAAAAATTCTTAAGTAATGACTACTTAGGCAAAGCAGTAGAAACAAGCTAACCATGAAAAATCAGTCTACACAATACAAGCTTGCTAATTATTTTTTTCAATATCTAACTTTTAAATGGTTAGACTTGTTAATAAGATAAATGGAAACACACAAAATACAATGTATTTTCAATTGGAAAAATATCTCAGAGCCAGTCAGCAAAGGTGAGGGCAGACCAAGGCTCCCCGACTTTGGAAAGGCTACCTACTGATGCTGAGAGATATTTGTACATATAAAATAAGACGACTGGCACAGATTTCACATCTGGATCCCTAAATCATGGCACAAGCAACATTCTTGTGATACAATCCATAAAAAATAAACTCACTCTTCAAAAGTTCCTAGAATGTTAGAAAAGGAAAGTTTCTTGAAGACAGGTATGTGGCCCACTTTGAAGACCACAGCAAAGACCCTCAACAGAGAAAAGTAGAGCCAGGGCAACAACCTTGAGAGCAAGGAGTGAAGACACACACTGCAAAGGGAACATTGTTTTGGGCAGTCAACAAACTGCAAAGGCAAAGCAAATGGTGCATTGGGAAGGCACCTAGAAGAGGAAGGCTGATTTCTGGCAAGGAGTCTTCTTTGAATAAACGCTTCCTCAAATTGAATATCTCTGTCAATAGTTCCCTCATTCTGACCTTCTGTGTACCAAACAACATGTTAATGTCCATTTTACTCTTGTCAAGTATAAATCCCACATACCTCTGATTGTACTTTAATCAGCAACCTGCTATAATGTTTCAAATTACAATAGGTGCATATAGCCTAAATTTTCTGTCCTATTCACTATAATACTATCCACATGTGACTATTTAAATTGTAGGTTAAATTACTTAAAATTTAAATTTAGTCACTAAGTTGTAACAACATATCAAGTGCTAAAAAGTCACATGCAAAGGGTGGCTCCTGTACTGGAAAACACATGGATCATAACATCTTCCTCATCGTGTAATGTTCTACTGGGCAGCGCTGCTCCACACCTACAAAACTGAGCCCTAATGCTGAATGCAACCAAGAAATCAAGACTTCATCATTAGATTCCCCCCCCTGCTTTTTTTTATTTTTTTGTAAGTTATATTTGTAAGTAACTTTTCTTTCTTTACACATGTCAAAAGTTATGTATTTGTTCTTGGACTCTGTTGCTGTAAGGTTCAGGGCCTGTCCTAACATTCTCTGAAACACATATTATCTGACATTTAGCCTTAGAAGACAATGGTCAGCTAAGGATGATGATCTGCATCTCACTGGGAAAATGAGGCTTCAAGACTTCCTGTAAGTGGTCTAAAGGCAGGGTTCTAAGTGGTTAAAACCACACAATGGTAATTCTAAGAACAAATAAACTGAAACTTTTTCTTATAACATGCTTCTCCCTGAATAGAAAATCATACCATCACATTAGCAATGTTACAGAAAAAAAAAACCCTACCTTCAAAGTATGAGAATCCCCTTTCCCTCATATCTCTGCAACAGAAGATTTTTTAAACTTATTTTTCTGCCAATGATCAATATTCATTGATTCATTTCCCTGACTACTAATATACTTAAGTGTTTTTCTTAGTCTATTGGTCAATTGATTTGCTCTCCTCTAAAATGTTGACTCATTATTTTTCTATTAACATGTATCTCGTTTTATATTCACCCAGACATTTTATTTGTGTTCTCCTCTTTTCCCAAGATGGTTAATGCTTTATTTATTATATTTAAGCCTTAAATCCTTTGGGAATTCATTTTATTTTCTTCCAAATGGATACCCCATTGGGCCAGCCCCATTTATTAAACAATCTATCTTGATCTACTCCTGAAGGGAACTATGTTTATCATATAATAAATATTCACATACAGAGGAAACTTTCTGCATTTTGGTCTTTCTGTCCATCCTTATATCAATTCAACCTTGATTTAATTACTGAGATTGGATATAGCATGTCCTGATATCTAGTAAGGTGAGTTCCTGTCATAGTTTTTCCTATTTTGCTTGCCTTTATGAAATATTTATTTTTCCATGTGAATTTTAAGATAAAATGACCCAAAACTGTTAAAATAATGGCCACTGTTCAATTATAACTTACTTAATCAAATGGAACATTTCATACACTGATATTCCCTTCTCTTTACTTCCATGACACATTTGTCTGGTTTTTCTTTTAAATTTCTGGCTGCTCTGTCTCAGTCTGTTTTGCTGGATATTCCTCCTCTCCTGATTTCCATATCTAATAATTTTGTCTTTTTATTTCTCCTCTTTTACATCTATATTCAATGTTGGTGTTCTCTTGCAGACAATGAAATGACTCCTAAATTTATATCTATAGACCTTATCTCTCCCTATTCCAGACCAATATCTGACTGTATTTTACATCTGACTTGGATGCCTAATAGGCATTTCACTTAAAGTGTAGCCAAACCTAAGATCTCACCATTTCCTTGGGAAGGGGCTCTTCTTGATGTACTCCCATCTCAATTAATGACTTCTACATTGGCCAGTTGTCCAAGGCAAACACCTTGGAGTAATTTCTGTCTCTATCTTTCTTTCCCATTCTCTATCAGAACAGTCAGAAATTTTATCACATCTTCAAACATAATTTATCAAGACTTCAATCACATTTTACTACCCTAAGTTGCCATTCTGGTCCAAATCATTATCATTCATGTATGGATTATCATAAAGGTCTCCTCACTAGTAGAACTCATCCTGCCCTAACTCTCCCAGAGTGACACTGTTAACTGGTTCATAAGATGTCACTCCTTAATTCTTCAATGGTCTTCCATCTCAACATAAAAGGCAAACTTTTTAGTATGATCTACAGTCATAAATGATCTGGCTCCAGTCCTCCCTCTAACTTCTGACCTATGGCCTCTCCCTCTTCTCTCTACTACAACTATGATGACCATTTACTGTTTCACCAGCCTTAGGGTCTTTGCATTTGTTTATCCTATGCCTGGAATAATTTCACATTTGCTCTCCAGAAAACAGAAGAAAAGATCCCCAAAAAACTATTTACAAAACCAATTTTATACCAGAAATAAAAATCTGGTTTAACACAGAGATACCAGTGTGTGTGTGCGCACACACACACACACAGTACTGGGAATTAAACCCAGGAGTATGCTACCACTGAACTACATCCCCAGTCCTTTATTTTGAAACTTTATTTTGAAACGAGGTCTCACTGTTTCCTTGGCTGGTCTCAAACTGGGATCTTCCTGTTCAACCTCCCAGGTCACTGGGATTACAGCTATGTATTACCATGCCCAGCCAGCATAATTTTCTACATTAATAAAAGACAAAAAACATAGGTCATCTCAATAAATGCAGAAAGTTTTTAATGGAATTTAATATTCATTCATAGTAAAAACTCCTAGTATATGAGGAGAACAATTTCTTAGTCTCATAAAGGGTATTTACCAGTGGTTAGCAAATAGATTGTACTGCACTTACTAATAGACTGTTGAGACCTTACCTTTTGTTATCTTAATGATACCAATTCTTCTAATCCATAAACACAGAGCATTTCTCTATTTATTTAGATTTTCTTCAATGTCTCTGAACAAAGTTTTATACTTTTCCCTTTAGGTCTTAACTTGTTTGACAATTTTATTCCAAGTATAGCAATGACAGTAAGCATCCTTTCCTCCTTTGTGACATGCATAACACAGTCTAATTAATATAACATACAAAATAGACAAAACAATATTATGTATGTGGGGGAGCATGTACAAGTTGCAAAACAAAAAAAAAAATCTAAAAAGTTGTTACTATGAAGGTCAATATAGTGATTGCCTCTAAGGAGAAGAAAAAACTGTGATCAGAAAGGGCTAGCAGATCTATATGTGCATAATTTGTGCATAATACTTTCCCATTTATCAATGGCCACAAAACAAAGACCAGAAAATAATGTATAATTATAATAATTACTTCTGTTTTGAGAAGTCATTTTATTCTGTTTCATTTCCAAGGATGCAGATGTCACAATTATCCCCTTATCTGTAGAGAATTCAGTTTAAGACATCCAGTGGCTACCAAATCCTATTTATAAACACTGGTATTGAAACAGAGAATCTGATACCCAAAATAGCTACTAAGTGTCTAACAGGCAGGTAGCATATACAGCAAGGATATGCTAGATAAAGAAATGATTCACACCCCAGGTGAGATAGAAGGAGATTTCATTAATAGAACCATGATCAATTTAAAAATTATGAATTGTTTGTTTCTAGTAAGTTCCTTTTAAGTTTGTTTTTTGTTTTTGGACAGCTGACCACAGAAGAACAAAATCATGAATAATGGAGGACTACTGTATCTGCTTATTTACCTTTTTTTAAAAAAATTCTTTTTTAGTTGATGGACCTTTATTTTATTCATTTCTTTATATGGAGTGCTAAGAATCAAACCCAGTGCCTCTCACATGCAAGACAAGCACTCTACCACTGAGTTACAATCTCAGTGCCCTTATTTACATTTGCAATTAATATATTCTAAGGATCGGGGGTTTAGCTCAGTTGTAGAGTGCTTGCCTAGAAGGCCTTAGTTTCATCCCTAGCACCACCATGGGGGGGAAAAAAAAATCTAGTGCGACTGCACTGTGGTTAGAGAATGCAGTTCATATAATATTTATTTCTAAAAAATATGATGAGGTCTCTTTGTTATGGTTTAGATATGAGGTGTCCTCCCAAAGCTAATGTATTAGACAATGCAAGAAAGTTTAGAGGTTATGATTGGGTTAGGATAGCCTTAACATAATCAGTGCATTAATCACCTGATAGGGATTAACTGGGTAGTAACTGTAGGCAGGTAGGGTGTGGCTAGAGGAGGTGGGTTCCTGGAGGTGTGCTTTGGGGTATATATTTTGTCCTTGTTGGCCGAGTTCTCTCTGCTTTCTGGTGCCATGTCCCTGGCTGCTTTTCTCTGCCAAACTCTTCTGCCATGATGTTCTGTCATACCTAAAGCCACAAGGAATTGAGCTGGCCTTGTATGAACTGAGACCTCTGAAACTGTGAGCCCCAAAATAAACTACTCCTTAAAACTGTTCTTGTCAAGCCTTTTGGTTACAGCAATGAAAAAGATGACTAGAACATTCTTTCTAACCTTTGTATCACAGCTTCAAAATAATTCATATTCTTCATTTTTGGCTAAATGCACATGTTTAAACCATGTTATTTGTATTATTTAATTTCTCTCTATATTTTTTACTGTTTTCTTCATCTAGCAGACTAATTAAAAACATGTTGTAAATTTAAAAACTTCGTTCTACTATTAGAGTTTTGTCCATTTCTCCTTGAATTTAAAATGAAGTTTGGTTTTTATACTAAATGCTCCACAATTTGGCATATCAAAGGGTTTAACTGTTATACTTTCCTTTTAACTTGTACACAAAATCAATACAATATGCTGTCTGCTGGCAAATGTTCTTTTGCTTTAAACTCTATTTTTTATTCTGTTTCTATTGCCAACAGGCTTAATTTTTTTTGGCTTTTTATGATATGTATTTCCTCACATCTTTTTGATGTAATATGTCCAATGCTGAGGCTGTTTTTTTTTTTTAAGAGTATCTGACCCATTTAGCACTGCTTGAGCTACTCTACCTTATTTCATAGATTTTAGAACTATGTTTTCCTATTTCATTTTTATTCTTTTGCTATAATACTCAGGTTCTTTTCTCTTTTATATCCAGGAATTAAATGTTATTCATTCTACTTTGATTTTATTAGTGATTACCTTTAAATTATTATAAATTATACTTGATTTATGTCTCTCACAAAATCAATACTATCACATTGACTTGTTTAGAAAGTGAGGCATTTAGTAGAAGACTATGTACTATATCTAATTCCCTCTCTATTTTGAGGTCAAAGTACAAATATCTTCTATTTCTTGGACTATTTTAAACCAACGGGAGAGAGAAGCTACTTAATACATCAGTCAAAACTATCATTTTAAATTATAGGTGCTATGCATGAATACAGAGACAATTCCCTACTGGGATGTCCATAACTTTTAAATTGATTCATAGGAAGTTACTATAGATTAAGAATATTTACCTTTTATCATGTAAACTGAAAAAGGTTTATAGTTTATTACACAACTTAAATTTTTCTTTAGAGTAATTTTTGAAGAGATCTGAATTTTTTACTCATGAAAATCAAACCAAGTAAACACTCAACTTGCAACTCACTTTAATAACATACTGGTACCTAAAACTAAAAACTAAAACAATTAGATACTGTACTTATGGAATCATCAAAGAATTTTTAAGTATCTAATTTGATCAATGAAGTGCAAAAATAATCAGTCTAACACTCATGATGTTTATTCAAACTTGAAAAGTTTCTGAAAGGTATTTGGCAATGAATCAAATTCTATATACATCACATATCACAACCAAGGAAACATGTTTCACATCTCACAACCAAGGAAACATGCTTTTCACAATAGTGTTCTTTTATAAGATGTCAAGAAATGAAAATTATCTGAATTTCTAACAGCAAGAAATCTGTGTTAAAAAATAAAATTTAAAAAATGTACTATGTTGTAAAATATGTGGCTTTGTCCAGAGAAGTCTAGCCTTTTCTCTTGGCTTCTGGGAAGCAATCCCTGTCATAACTGATAGGAATGTCTTAGTTTAAGTCAGGCAGTTGGCCTTACCTGCCACTGGGTGGGGGGTGGGGGGATGCCCACCTCCCCAAGTCTTAGAATGGAAACTAGCCATGCAAAAGAGAACAATCATATGATTTATGGGGTGGGACTTTGAGTCAAGGTGGTATTAATCAACCTTGAGGCTGATATCAACCACATGGATAACCTGTCAATCATGCCCATGTAACAGAGCCTCAATAAAAATCCTGACCACCAAGGCATGGGTAAGCCTCCCTGGTTGGCTCACATCTATGTCAGAAGGGCAACACATTCTGAGGACAATAGAAACTTCCCATCTGGAACCATCCGAGGATATAGTCTGTGGACTCTCTTCCTCCCTTTGGCTGATTTTTGAACTTTATCCTTTCCCTGTAAAAACATCACATTAGTCTAACAGCTTTCTGTGAGTTCAGTGTATCCTTTACCAAATAAATATCAGGAGGGTTTTGGGAATCCCCAGAAATTGCAGTTGGGTATACTTGGCAATCTGGAGAACTGTACTCTCAAACCTTGAAGTTTGGCTAACTTCACTTAAGTATGATCCAGTGTTTACAAAATTACCTTATTTATAGATATGTGTATATCCCACAAGTGACTAAAGTAGACACTCCAAAATACTAGCATTGGTTTTATCTGAGTGCTGGGACATTATTATTAAATTGCCCTTTCTATGTTTTTGTTAGTTTTCTCCAAGTATTTGTGTTGTGTGTGTGTGTGTGTGTGAAATCAGCACATAATTTTTTTTAAACACAACTAAGTAGCACATTCATTAATTCAAAAACATAAAGAAACCAATATCAGTAATAATTTTCAAAACCATCATTCTAGAGTACTATTCCACAAATTTTTATTTTGAATGATATATGAGTACCATCCATCACTCTGAACATTCCATTTACATAAAGTTCCACATTATTTAATAAAGGACAAATAAACAAAAGAATTTCAAAATAACAACTGTTATGTCAGTGGTGCCTGCAACTGGCCTGGCATTTGTAATCACTCCTCCCATGACCAGGAACAAAATGCCTAATATATTTGGGGCATTTCTACATACTAGAAACAACAGAAAGGCTGTAGGATGCCCACAGACTTGGAGGGAAACATGACAGTGCAAGATTCTGTGTTTCTTCAAAGACTGATTTTCTATACCTTTTAGCCTAACAGCTGAGGAGCAGAAAATGTCATATCTAAACATACATTGTGCAGCCTGTGTTTGCAAAGATGGGTTACTGGAGTAAATGTGGGAAAGGGAAAGGGACCAAAGAAAAGAAGACCAGAGAGAAGTGGCCTCAGCTGTATTTTCCATTAGCTACAATTTTATTCCTAATGGAGACATGTTTGGAATTCTGGACAATACAATGGAGTTTGTTCAAAAAATCAATAATGTCAAGCTGACACTATAGAACATACAAAAATGTTTCCTTAATGGAATAAAAAAAGAAGTCTGAGTAAGCAGGAGGGGGTGAGAACCAGCATATACTTTCAAAACTCAAGTCCACTACAGGTGGTCACAAGATCTTAAATTTAAAGAAAAGGCAAAATTACCAACATGTACACCTCATGTGATAATCAATTACCTAATGTAAAATGCTTGAAATAAATACACTTAGTATGGATTATGCCAGCTCTTCAATTAGGAATAAATTCACAGTCATTCAAAAGCTGCTTTTAATGGTGTTCTTTGTGGCAACTTCTTTTCCCCTGACACTCCTCATCATCCCACCTTAAGCTATCGGTCCCCCAACAGTGAACCTAAGAAATCAATCTGCTAATGTATAATTTGTAAGGCTCCTCTGACTAACAAATGGATAATTGATTCCTTCACAAATGCTGCATCCCCACGGACACAGGGTGGAATGAATAAGAAACAGAAGACAGGATTTCATTTTCCTGCTTTCAGAGATCCACTAGTTAGCAATCCCAACACCCACATGGTTGCCAATGCAGCTTCATGCTCTTTAGTCACAGTTAGCGAGCAAGCCGCACTTACATTCCATGTGTGAAAAGCAAACGTCTGTTCTTTCATACTTGGGAAAAGTCCACCTTAATGCTTATTTTACTCTCCACTGATGATACGCCCTAGAGATAGGCAAGACCTCCATCTGGACTTAGCCTACAAAAAAACATACCTGATCATAGGTATTCTAGAAATCCACAAAACAAAACAAAAATATTAATTTCTCACTGGCTTGTTTTAAAGCCAGAATAGCCGATCCTTTAAATTCTCAAACCTTCTTGGCTGCTGTATGATTTTTATCTCTAGCATTAAATTCTTCTTTGATTCAAGATAGGGAATAAATTTTATAACAAACAATCTTAAAGCTTGAAAACTTTTGTGAAGCTTTCCTGAAAGTCCCAATATGGGTTCAACAGAAACAAGAGAAGATGGAAGGGTTCTAACCAGTTCCTTGGGAGAGCTACCCACTCACTGCCCCTTGGCCCCAGGGCGCCAAGTCACTCATTGTATCAGGGCCAATTGCTGCTGTCCCTGCCTCCACTGCCAATTGCTCTCCCCAAGGTTGCCATGAAATTCCTGGGGCTAAAGCAAATGGGAACTCATTCAGCCTTCCTTGACTTAACTGCTTTGTGACAACTTCCCTTGCTGACCAACTTCCTCTTCCCTTAGCCGTGCCAACTGCTCTCCACCGTTGAATTTATCACCACAGGCTATATAAACACTGCTGAATAAAAGAAGAACCAAACAAAATAGACCCTTTTTGCTATTTTTGGTCCAGATGACAAAAGCTTAAATACATCATCTTTATCCAGCACACAAGTTTCATCCCTGCAAGAAGCTATGAAGACATGAACCCACCGTATATTGTTTGGGAGCAAATTACTTAAAGACAGTTACTATAACATGTTTCTCCTTAAAAATGGAGATGGGGGGACTTCAGATTTTAAATTAACAAGCATGACAAATATGACAGAAAGAGATGAGGAAAATCCTACAGAATGTTGATTTATTCCTAGTCTGAGTTCAAAGTAGTTTTAAGTAAGTGAAGATAGAAAAAAATCTTCAACACCACAATGAACTTGTCATTCAAAGTATACAAAGGAATGACTATCTGTTCTCTTCATTCCTTAAGTGTGTTCACAAACACAATATGAATAATCTTCTACCTGAATTAGGCCACCGAAATTGTTCAGGGAAGGATCACCAATGCCTTCCTACCTTCAAAGTCAAGGAAATGTGCTTCTGTTCTCATGACTCTTTGGCATCTGAAACTTATCCACTGGCTTACCTATTTCTCATTTCTCTCCTGCCATTTAGTCACAACTTCTCAGTCACCTTCCTAAGCTATAATCCTTCTTTAGCCTGCCTCTTAATGATCAGAATTTACTTCACTCCAGCTCAGACCTCACTGCAGGGATGTATCTTCATATACCACAAATGCTCTTCAGCTTTGTTTTCTATACTCTCGATTTCAGCAAATGACTGTTGATCACTTAAGACACCTACATCAGAGTACCAAGAATCATCCCAGAACCATTCTTCTCCCTCACACCCCACGTAAGCAATCCAAGATCACCAAGTCCTACCATTCTACCTGTCTTAATATCTTTCAAATTTATCCTTTCACTACGGCTGTGGCAGATGTTCTCATAATTTATATCACTTTCCCAAACAAACCCCACATGCATCCCCCCCACAACACATACTCTTCATCTTCACCTTCTCCACACTACCAATCACACAGTCATCCTTCTAAAAGCAAATCAGTATATGTTGTTACCCTTTTTCAAAAACAAACTTATTAACTGGTTTTTAAATAGAAACCATACATCATATTTACCCTTAGCAGTATCTGTTCCTGACTGCTACCTTTGAGTAATTTTTTTTTCTTTTCTAATTTTATAGTGCTGGGGATTGAACCCAGGGCCTTTTGCATACCAAATATGTGTTCTACCATTAAGCTATACTCCCAGACCTACAAAAAATTATTAAGAGAGAGAAACCCTTTCACCTTCAAATTCTAATCTGAGTAATTAAATATGTGGTCATCCTATTGACGAAATCATTCTTCATTATCCGACTCCACTTATCTCTAGTCTAAACCAAAGGATCCAGAAGTCTAGCTATCCTGATTTTTTAAAATCTTCTCTTTAATTCTACTTCTTTGGCCTAGAATAGGCAATGAACAGTCCCCTCTTTGTCTTCCCCCACCTAGAAAAGTCCTTCTCTTACTATATAATTAAATGCAAGCATCTACTCCTCTGGGAAGGTGTCTAACTTCTTTTTTGCTGGTTGGGATACCCCTTTCCCACATTACCCTCTCTTTGAGCAAACCATTTTTAGAAGAATAACTCACTTTGTTGTCCATCTCTGCCACCTCCTGGTGAGCTCCACAAGAGCAAAATTCTACTTTAAATTCAGCAGCTGGCAGAAAAAAAGCTCAATGAAGCTACAGAGATGAGAATCAGTCTTTTGAAGCTTACGGTGCACCTCATGTAACCAGAAAAATAGATAAATACATAAACAAAAGTTCTGTTAGAAGGCAACTGAAGAGTAGAATAATGAAAACAGAAATGGAATGTTACGTTATTTTCTTAAGAATAAGAAAATTTAAAGAATGAAAAGCCTCAAAATTAGTTCAATGGAAAGAGTTAACTCCTGATATGCCCCTGCTCTCTTGGGACCCAACGTTTTCAATATAAGGTTTGAACAGCTAAAGAGGAGCTGACAATCCACTGTGGCAACCATGTCCCTGGGGATGCTAACCATATTTCATAATTAAAACGAATATTCAAGGAAATAAGAAAAATGGTGGAATGAGACAAACATCATTACCCTATGTACATGTATGATTACATGAATGGTATCAATTTATATTGTGCACAACCATAGAAATGAAAAGATGTACCTCATTTGTGTACAATGAATCAGAATGCAGTCCGTAAAAATAAAAAATAATTAAAAAAGAATATTCAAGAAACATGTCGTCTTATGAGGTTTTAAACATGATTCTACCTTAAGATGGAATAACTACATTAATTTGAGGCTCTTTAAGTGACAATTCAGCTTTTAACAGAAGCTACTATTTGTGCAGATGGGGAAAAATGCTTTATGAGTAGAAATTTGTTCCAACTTGAGAAATAATTAGGAAATTCAAAAAGCAGCCAAGTTACTTTTTTTTCTGCTTTGAACAAACAGAAGATACAAGAGGTGAATATGTGAATATGTGGCATAACTGGCTATATGTTACATTTAAAATTCTGCATGGTGAGGTGACAGAAACGCCCTATTATTCTAATACTCATCGTCTTATTATCAATTTGTGTTTTCAGACGTTTACCCCTTTTCATAAAAGCAGAACTGATTTCTAAGTGAAAACTATTTGACTAAGTTATATGATAGTTAAAAATTGAGCATACCAATATTGCTATTTTAATAGTTACTCGTCTATCATTTGAGGTGATGTCTGCTGTGCTCGTAATCCAGGAACTTACAAATGCTCCCCAAATATTACAACCTACTGAACTGTAGACAATTCCTTCCCAGTGATTTCAAAGCTGTGGTGGTTCAAAGCAAAGTAGCTTTATGGTTCATTGGCGCTGTCCCCAATGCCACAAAAGTAATGTGAATAATAAAAAAGGATTAAAGTACACAGAATGCTCTGTTTATATGTAACTCCAGATAGCCCTATTTATATTCTCTAATATCTACTATAAGAATGCTGTTAGATAAGAAAAAATTAATTATTAGGTATCTTTAACTTGCTATTTAAATATAACTTCCATTCTAATGACCTAAAAATCAAATTACCCTACTAGAAAGTAAATGTCCTTGATTTAAACTCTAATATCCTGCAAATAATCTAAAACAAATCAACTCATCTGGGAATGGAAAGATTAGAAAAAAGTTCTGCAGAAGAGTCATCTTGTTTAGAAAGAAAGATAATTTTGCCTGTTCGCTGTTATCACTGTTTTAAGTTAACATTTGAGTTTCAATTTTCTGCATTTGTGAGAATGCTTAAAATTAGTTTCTGCTAATCATTAAAATATTTCTAAAATACTTCTTCTCATAACCTTTAAAAATGTCCTCTGGACTGAGGGTGTAGCTCAGTGGCAGAACATTAGCATGCCTGGGTTTAATCTCTAGAACCACAAAAACAAATATATTCACTAATTAATTTTTTAAAATAAAATAAAACTATCCTCTAACCAAGAGATTTTAACTACCGCCCTGATAAGAGCACAATGAGTTTGACTTAGATGCTGTAAATTTACAAGACCACAGGCATTTGTAACCTCCCTTAACCCCTAATACTCTAAGCTGCTGTCCCTATCTGGAGCGCAAGACCAAGAGCCCTGTGTGTACAGCTAGTAAAAAGCTCAGACATTCACCCTGCTGCTGTGCCCTGCCAGAACGACACAACCCAGCAGAGGCAGGGGCACTGAACAGCCTTTCCGCCTTTGGAAGACTTATTGGACGGATGTTCGTTTTCTAAATCCTAACAACCTTTAAAAGCACAGGGAGGATTTGGAAGGGATTGCCTCCTAAGAAGCTGGCATACTGCTGATTCCTAGAGCTGTTTTCCTTCTGTTAAACTTCATCTTCTGCCTGTGCCTGCCACATCCCCATGGACAATGGTAGGAGGAGGCCTACACGTGACATCAGGCAGTAAACAGGTACTCTAGACAGTTATTCAAAATCTGGGCACTGATTACAAAGCATTACTTCAAGAAAACAAACAGCCATAACAAAAACAAAAACAACAGGCTTTTAGCGAATGCTTTCTTCTTTTATTCACATGCCTGGGACTGAGTTGGATATCAGGTACCGAGAGATGAACAAAATAAATGGGGGCCTTGCTCTTATTAAACTTAGGAATCACTGAAATACTGCTCAAGGTTGAGATGGGATGCTAAAACCCTGCAACTGTCTTTTGCAGAAGGTGGGGGAATAGTGGATCCAAAGTTGGAGCTCATTTTCCCCAAAGCTTGTGATACCCACATCCTGTTGCAACTAAGTGGAAGGTAAATTTTCTTAACAGCTCAGATGAACATCTTGGACAAGTTGCATGATGGTTTCCCCACGATGCCTTGAATGGTTTCCTATAATAGTAAGCTTGGCAGATAGGAGGAAAACTAACAGGACTGTCTATGTAAGTCAAAATCAGTCTCAGCAACAACATAAAGGAGCCAACAAAAAGTTTCTCTTTCTAGTACTCAGTTTTAATGAAAAATTGCTGAGAATATACCAAACACTGCACTTGGTTTTGATGTATGTGAAACAATCTATTCTACTGGAATACCACTGTTAAAAGGATGTTTAAAAATGAACCATTTTTTCATATATAAATAACCTGAAATGAAATACTACTGACAGTTTTCAAAATTGTGACATATGTAAAATATGATGAAAAATTATTTGGTTCTTAAACTGAGCAAATATTCTCTTCACTTATAACTACCAATGACAGAAAGAAAAAAATGACAAAAAGGAAGTCACTAAGTCATCAGATTATTGTAAGAGAATAATGAAGGAGACAAATTCACTAATAACTGCATTTAACAAAAAAGCAACTAATATTACCAAACACTCCACATGATATAAAGAGAAGGTACAATGGAGTCCCTTCAGTTCCAACAGTAATTCACAACATAGATGTTTTCTTATATAGTACAACTCAACAGATCTGAATTATTTTAATAATAATTTAGCATAAAAATAAACTTTGATGGGTATCATGAAAGGCAGACATGGTAACTAGTCTTAACTGAGACTGGTTAGGTAGAAAGGGAAGAATCATCACACTGCTGTTCTTTAAAAGCAAGTCTTTGAAGCCCAGGGCATCCAAAGAAAAAAGTACTTACAGTAAAAAGAGTTTTTCTTATTTTTATTTTTTTAATAAAAATAAGAAATGAGTTCTTATTCATTTATAAATGAGTTTTTCTCATTTCTATTTTTAATAACAGCAGTCACAATGCCAATGAACTTTGTACAATTGATAAAGTAAAGCTCATGCTTTCCATAGGTTAATAAAAATCACTAATCTAAAAAGGGCAGGTAGTGCAAATAATTTACATAACTGAAATGAAATTGTTGAGGAGAAAATGCCTCAGTTATTTTTCCAACACAAGATGAAGATATTTTACTTAACACTTCACAAATTCAGCTATACTTTTACCACAAAAATTATTGTTATAATGCTCTCTGGTGTAAAAACACTGCTTTATCAATTACCCCATTAAACGATTCCCTAAGAAGACTGACATCTCTCAACAGTTCTCAAAATAAAATTCTTATAAACCAAGTTTCAACATGTCTACATTTAAAAGAAATTCCTGAAGTCAACTCACTAGATCTATGCCACGAAAAAATACAAAAAAAAAAAATAAAATTCCTGGCCAGCTCCTGCGTTGAGTTTAGGCCATTCGGCACCATTTTGTAGCTTCCCTGGCAGAGAGAGACCATCTTCGGCTGCCTGAGTCCTCAGAGCTGGGCTCAGGTCTTCCAGCGAGGCCACGGCACTGCGGCTCCTGGTGAGATCTGGCCTGGAGCGGAGGCAGTGTCAGCTCCAGCAGGGGGTTTGGGCCCTTCAGCGCTATTTTGCAGCTTCCCTGGCAGAGAGAGACCATCTTCGGCTGCCTGAGTCCTCAGATCTGAGCTCAGGTCTTCTGGCAGGGCCACGGTGCTGCGACTCCTGGTGGGATTTGGCCTGGAGCTGAGGCAGTCGCTGGCTCCAGCGGGGAGTTTAGGCCCTTTGGCACTATTTTACAGCTTCCCTGGCAGAGAGTGACCACCTGCCACTGACTGAGCCCCCAGCAAGGAGCTCAGGCCTGCCTGGGCTCTCAAGCCCTGTGTCTCCATCACTGAGCACAGTTCTGTGCCCCCAACCCAACTTGGTTCTAGTGCACAGGTCTACACCCTGGCCCGGGGTCTAGCACCTTGCTGTATCTGATTGTCTATCAACACCAGGTTGCCTCTGCCCAGAAGCATTGATCATTCAATGCTGGAGGTAGTGGGACAGCAGCTTTCTTGGGTCACCGCTTGGTCAAGCACCTCTCAAACAACAGGTGAGTTACTGGAAATCGGCAGGGACACTTTAAGTCTGTATAGGGAAATTGCAATCCCTCTGATTTGCACTACTAGAGGGGAAGATACATGAGCAACATGAGAAAACACGGGAAGAAAGTGTCCCAAACAAACCTAGATGATATATCAAGAGAACCCAAAGACAGCATGGTAAAAGGAATGACAGAAAGGGAGTTCAGAGTGTTCATAATTAAAATGATCCAAGAAGAGAATGATGTGATAAGAGAGCAGATTCAGGCTATGAATAATCAGCTAATAGAGCAATTGCAGGAAGCAAAAAATCATTTCAATAAAGAAATAGAAGTTCTGAGAAAAAAAACAAACAGAAACCCTTGAAGGAAACAAGGAAATGAAGGAAACAATAAACCAAGTTAAAAACTCAATAGAAAGCATAATTAACAGAATAGATCACTTGGAAGACAGAACCTCACACAATGAAGACAAAATATTTAATCTTGAAATCAAAGTCGAACAAACAGAGAAGATAGTTAGAAATCATGAACGAA
This sequence comes from Glaucomys volans, assembly GCA_020662805.1. Classification (NCBI taxonomy): domain Eukaryota; kingdom Metazoa; phylum Chordata; class Mammalia; order Rodentia; family Sciuridae; genus Glaucomys; species Glaucomys volans. The sequence goes on from JAJEJO010000221.1 coordinate 438,763, forward strand.
ACCTCCAAGAAATATGGGACATCATGAAAAGACCAAATTTAAGAGTTATTGGGATTGAGGAAGGCACAGAGATACAAACCAAGGGTATGAATAATCTGTTCAATGAAATAATATCAGAAAATTTCCCTAATATGATGA
>JAJEJO010000221.1:454266-538837 GCA_020662805.1 Glaucomys volans
ATATATATTTCTTAGAATTTGAGCTTTTATATATGACAAGTTAGGCTTATTTTAATTTTACTCTGAGTAAAACAAACTTTATCAAGTAATTTTGGGTTAACATTAAGTTATATCTAGTAATAATCTAAAAAAATTGTGGCTGTAGCATTTTAATTAACCTATATGCTGAGTATTCTTTCAAATACACTGAAATATGAATGATAACATGTATAATAAAGCCTCATGCCAAAAGGGTGAGGTTTATTGGGCATTTTATGTCAAAAGAAGTTGTCATTCTTAATCAACAAAACAGTCATAGATGGACATGTAACACTGACTCCTTCCTGTCAACCTTTGTAGCTACAGAAGAATATACAGCCAGAAGACTAATTAGCCAGTGGCATAATTCATTTAAATAAAGATCCTGGAACAGGATAACAAGTAGGAAAAGCAGTGGTTATATACAAGCAAGTAGTAGAAAGGGGTACTTGGACAGACAAGGATAATTTAAGCCATGCCCAAAGGTCTACCAAAGACACATAAACATGCATAGCAGTATGTATATGTGTATATGTGCTACTGAGATACAACTCATATAAAGTACTCAGATCTCAAATATACATATATGTAAATATGTGGGAAGCAATTGATTAAGTATTTTCAGCACACTCTGTCCTCTCTACCAAGTCAAACTGTTATCAGGTCTCTTATCATCATTATAGTTAGTTTTGCCTTTTCTAGGCTATTACATGAAAGTTATCACATAAGAAGTACATACTGGTGTCTGGCTTTTTGGTTTATATTAGATCTGTGAACTATATCATGTCATTTCATGTTCTTTGTGCCATTACTGGGGATTGAACCCAAGGGTGCTTCACCACTAAGCTATGTTCCCAGCCCTTTTTGCTTATTTAACTCTTATTTTGAGACAGAGTCTCACGAAGTCATGGAGGCTAGTCTTGAACTTGCCCCCTCCTCCCTCAGTCTTCCAGTAGCTGGGATTATAAGCATGTGCTACCATGCCTGACTACATGCTAGAATGCATCACAAATTCTGTAACCATTCCACTATTGATGGAAACTGGCTTGTTTCTAGTTTGCAGCTTTTATGAATTAAGTCACATTAACATCTTCTATATGTTTCTTGTGGACATACACACTTCATGCATTTTTCTTGAACATGACCTTATAAGTGCATATGGCTCACATTTAGTAGATTCTGCTAAATAGCATCTCTCTGGAAGTATTAATAGGAAAAAATATCCTTCTTCAACATGCAGAATGATTTGTTTACTTCTTTTATATCACATATATTTAAAGTAAAGTTAGAATTTCTGGTGCAGTGATTCCATCCACAAACAACAGAATCACCTAGAAACCTTTTTAAATAGTGATTCCCTAATGATCATCCCTGTATCAAACAAAACCCTATTGATCAACAAGAGTTAGGAACTACTGTGTCAAAATTCTGTTACTGGAACCTAAACTATATAAACAACGAATGGGTTAAGAGGGTATTTCTTGGAAAATTTTTTAAAAAGCTGTGCAAATGTAAAGTATTATTATTTTGTCTAATGTTATTTAGCTTAAATTATTTTTATCTATAACTGAAAACTAGTCAGGAGTGTCTGTTCATTAATTTTTTAAAATCCTTGTTTTTCACTGTTTCTAATGAAGAGAAAAGTTCTTGATTACATATGTCAATCATTACATACAAACAAAATAAAGAAATACAAGTTTTTAAAATTGAAAGATTTCCTTTTTAAAAGGACAATGAAACAGAGGCCTACAAAGCAACCACATTCATCAGACACAGGAAAAATAAAAAGAATAAAGGAGAAAAATCTCATAGATGAGAAGATGAGATTTAGACTTCTTTCAAAAGATAATTAAAATCTGAAACATCACTTAAAAGTCATTTAATATGATACTGATCAAGAGGACTTAGCCTGATGTAAAACTTTCTCACAATGGACTATCAACTTCTTGGGTAAACAAATAAATGAAAACAGCACCAATCACCCTCCCCTGCCAAAAAATGATGAAAGCTATAGAGAGCTTAATTTCAAAGATGTCATATAAGCAGGACTGGGGTGGGCTGGATAAAGGTTAGGGAAAATTTATGTACATCATAAATCATCTGAAAGAAATGGATGTAGGATAAACCTGATATGATATGACTTCAGAGAAGCTATATTTGAAGGTATACAATGAGGAGACACAAAAATTGCTTTTTAGAAATGATATCAACAGTATATACCTCAATTCTTACCAAGCAAACACTGAAACTTCTATACAACACATATTAAAAAGACTTACTTAGAAGCAGAAATTCTGAGAAATCATCAAACTAGAGCAGGAAATTTAAGAGATCATACAGGCCAACTCTTTAAAGATGAGGAAACAAGCATATAACATCACTCCCACACACACTCCCACACACAAATGTCCTGGCCCAGTTTCACATTTTAGTGGCTGGTAACTGAAAAACCAGATGTTTAGGATATCAAGATATATGCTGGTATGTCCAGTGTGCAGGAAGCAGATGAGAGAGGGTCAAAAGTATGTCTCTTGCCTAAAAGGGATGCTAAAGCAGAACAAGAAGCCACGATTTCCCTGAGGTGTCAAGATGATTAGTGTGCATATTTCCCCTTCTGGGCTGATCCAGAGGTTCTGTCACCATTCTGTGGTTCCATTTCTTTTAAGCAAATAAGGCATTGCTTTTCCTTTCTACACATGATGCATCAGCTTTAGAAATTGCAGTCTCCTTTTAAATTACATCAGTACATTATGATGGATCTTAACAGGTGCTCCTGTTTCTTCAAAAAAGTAATCTCTGCCCACACAATGAGCATCTTTTTCATCCCAAATATTAATATTCACACAAAAATGGAAACTATAGATTCTTTTAAGGCATACCTTAAACACCAAAATCAAGCACAAATTCAACATTTCCTTTATCCTCAATGACTCCAAATCAGAACTTAAAAAATAATAAATAGCTTTGCTTTCAATATGCAAGACTCCTGAGTCCAAACCCCAAAACTGTCACATAAAGTATTTTAGCTTTATATATTCAGAAGAGATAGACTCATCTAATAAGGGGATTAATCAATTTTCAGTTATTTGGAGTATCTCAATAAGATGACAAGGCATACTTCCAAGTGACATTAGTCACTAACAGGTTCATACTTTAAGGCTTCCACAAAAAAATTCACCTGGACACTCTACGTTGTTAAAATTTTAAAAGAACACACATTGGCACATTCTAAACTCCCCATTTGTGGTCAAATGGATGACTGTAATTAGCTAAAAAAAATGAATCATATTTATACAAATAAAAATTTTACATGGAATTACTATATAAAGATACCCAGTCGAAATATACATAAAAGATCCCAATCAAATTATATACAGATCTTCGACAAGTTTACTTATAAAAATTTTTAGCATATACTATAAAGTTTAGATTTACACTCTTAGCACTGTTTTAGTTCATAAAGATCCTCTTCATGTTCTTAGAACAAGATGCTAAAACTATACTGTAGAGCACAAATTTCAAGCATGAAGTTTAACACAAACATTATTTTACACCATATACTTACTACATCAAACTTCTGAGTGATGTTTCCCTGGACATCAAGTAAATAAACCTTGCCATAATGTGTGCCCAGTGCCAAAAACTGTAAATAGAACAGAAGGGCCAGTTAATTGATGTACTATTAATAAAGAATTAGTAATAAAACCATTTTCAAAATGGCGATGCTTAATGCATAAATGATATGTAATATCTCGGAAGATATACATTCCTTGGAGAAGGCTTGTTTCCAGCTTCAGAGAAATGACAGAACAGGACCTATTTTATTGTGATAGTGCAAGCTAGCTGTCAGAATGACTCATGAGGACCCTCATCTACTGACAACTAATGGTGTGTATGCAGTCTGTACACAATGCCTGATGGACTGAGGCAGTAAATTAAAAATGCAGTCGTGAAAGCACAACAAACCTACAGCTGAATACAAAGTCAAAAAGGAATGATTAAGAAACTCCCCCTAATTTATGGCAAATGTGTAAATCTATGCTATCATTTAAGCTCAATGCAAAAATGCATACAAACAACCAAATATTATTTTTTGAATGGATAATTCATGCCATATTGAGGGATAAAAAACCTCAGATGTACTTACACTATCAGTTACCTTTAGGATGTCTCTAGGAGAGTTACTATAAATATTGAGTATAAATGTTTATATTCTAATGCAAAAAATCCTCTTCTGTCACTAAATAACTGTCGAGCTACATATTCATTTTATGATATGAGGCTACTTCATAACTCCCACTGCTTCTTTACTTCTTCGAACGGATCCTAAACTAGAAGAAACTTGAGGACTACCTGAAATATGACATGAGATTTCTCTTCCTTTTTATTTCTTTAAGCATTACTCAGTAAGTCCAAAATTCTCTGTATTTCATTGCATGTGAGCATGCTTCATTGCAACCTATAATGAAATGCTCAAATTTACAGGCACTACTAAGCATTTCAGTCAAGCAGCACAATCTTTAAAAAATAACCTTACAGAAAGTCAAGATTTAAAAGGATTTATCAAAATGGAATTGCTTAAAATGAAATTTCAGTTCAGGCACTTAAAATATGAAGCTACATTAAAGAAAAGTCACAAAAAGGGAAAGAAGGGGTTCATTAGAAATTCATCCCCTGCAATGCCTTTCACTCCTGCAAGGTTGCCTTTTTTCAGGAAGAAAAAAGTCCCTGGGGTAAAAAAATCAATACTGGTTAATAAAACATCAGGTGTGCAGACATAACTAGGTATGACGATTCCACTGCACAGGCCTGCCTGAATGCACCAGGTGCCAGGACGATTAGTCATCCAGGGCAGACAGCGAGCCTGGTGAAAACAGGATGCTTGGGTACTGGAAGTGAAAGGGGTTAGAGGTAATTCTGGGGGGAAATTAGTCTGAATATTTAAACCAAATAGGAATGTTTTCTCTGAAGCAAAACAACATTCTAACCAGAAAGAGAGGATGTAAATGGTTATAATTTTATCTCTACAGTGACACTTTTGACAATATTTGAATAGAAACCCACCATATAAAATACTAACTGAAAATAAACGATACTCCATTCTGAGGCTCTCTGTGGTAAAAGAATGGGTCTTAAAAGCTCCTGGCACCCCAAGTATCTTACAGTATTGATTCTCCTCATAAATACTGTATTTAGTTTGTTAGGGAACTAAGGGAGGTTGGATCCTTAAAATGCTTTAATACTCTGTCATTCTCTGACACCCTTATAAAGGCCATTTTTTAACTTCTAATTGCATTTTATTTTATGAAAGTTTTAGAGGTTCTAAACAGGATACTTTACTCACGTATTAATTATTTCTCTTCTCCCCATCCCTACAAATTACTAATTTCATTCATGTAATATTTAAGATAGAAAGAATATAAAATTATTATTTTGATTTTGTGTTTCAAAATGTAAAAATACATTTTTGGAAAAAATGTGATCTTTTTATGACAAGCTACCTTTTGTTTAGGAAAGCATTTAATCATTTAAATTCTTGCTACTTCCTTTTAGAAATAAACAACTATGTGTACTTCAAAAAAAAGTTTAATAAGCTGATCACATTTATGTAACTACTAATATTATGGATGAGTCATATTCATCTGCTCATGCCCTCAACAAAATAAAACAAAAAACAAAAAATGTCAAATTGGCCACAGATGTGATAGGAAATAAATGCAAACCCTTCATATTATACTCTTTCTAGTCATTAAACAAGCTTAAGCTTTTATATATACTGAGTTTTGTTTCTTTCCTTTTAAACCAAAAAAGCATTTAAAATCTAGGATGAACGAAGAATAAATATAATTTCATTAGCCCCCTTAATGTTTAATTACAGAAACTTGATTCACTTTATAAACTATCAGAATGGACATCCCATCATTCAAAATCTACTAAGCCTAACTGCTTTTACTTTGCAGGACTGAATTACATAAGTGAACAAGTAGAAGAGATGGTAAGCCATCCTGTGAACACCAGAAAAAAAAGAAGAAGCACATTTCAAATTTGGTCAGTTCCATAATATCATCTATCTTTCTCATAGTGTTTTATAGTATTCCAAATTTTAGAACTAGAAGGGCCTTCAATTACAAATGAGGAAATAAGTTCTGGCAAATGATGAGACTTCCTATTCTATAGTCAAGGACTATAGAGTTAGGGCAAGGGGTAAAAGCTGAATATGGTGCTGGGGCTGTAACTCAGCAATATAGCACTATGTAGCATGAGTAAGGCCCTAGGTTCAGTCCCTAGCACCACAAAAAGAAAATTAAATACTGAAATGCTCTCAATTGGATCAGAATTCTCTTGATAGAGACATGGACCTCAGATTAAGAGTTCATGATCTAAAAGTCAACATTGATTACTGTTCCCAACCATTGGCTCTCTGGCCATGTTGATTTGCAAATAAGGTGTTAAAAGGTGACAAACTGTATTCTCCATTTCAGTCATTCAATGGTTCATTCAACAAACACACAAAAAGTACTACAATGTTCTTAGTGAGCAATGTGACTTAAAGGTTATGGTAAACTGAGGGAGATAAATATATAAAAATTGACTGCCATTAAATTTAATGAGTATGCTTAAAATGGAAGTATCTGTAAGACCTCATGGAACGCAGGAAGTGTCAACTGTGCTAAACCTGAAGGAGGAATTAAATAACAGAAGCCAACAGGGTAGGCTGGTACTAAAGACTATTTTAAGGGAGAATAGGTACAACCTGCTCAAAGGCACAGCAAACCATAAAAAGCACAATAAAATCAAGAGAAATTATGTAGCATCATACTCATGTCAGAAGAAGAGACAGGTAATGGGGATGGAAAAGTTGGCTAGAAGCATTTGAATATTTATGGAGAGATAAAAGGTAGGTAAGTAGAGGAAAGCAGGGTGAATAGTGAAAAACAATTAAGACATCAGGAAGTCAATTAAGAATTTTGAGGAGAACTACATTATCACAGTGGAATTTCCAGAAGATTACTTTCATAGAAGTGTTATGAGTGGACTGGAATAAAAGCAAATCTGAAGGAAAACACATTCATTCATATATGTGTATTAGCCAGGAAGAAATGAGGACTGCCTAAACTAATGAAACAGAAGCCAGTGAGCTGGGGAGCAGAAATCAAGGAGAAAGGGTATTGAGTAAGAATCACCAAGTATTGCTACCCCACAGTACCACACTTACAGCAGAAAGTGGTATAATACAAGACACAGGGAACAAGATCTCAGAGGGCCTTACATTCCACATCAAGCTCAGATTTTATTTAGTAAATGATGAAAATCATACAAATCTGTATTTTCAACACATCATCCTGGCAACCAGAAGGCAGATGGGTTTACAGAGGTAAAATAAGAGGCACAAGAGAGTCCCCTGTTTACCAAGCTCAGGTAGGAGAAGACAGCCTGTAATACAGCAGGGGAGAAAGAATATTACCAGAACTTAGGGAATGACTTACAAAATGTCTTCAGGGCAGGGGGAGAAGTCACCTCTGGTTTAGGTGACAAAGGAAATGGTGATACCACCAAATGGGACAGAGAACAAAAACTAGATGTAAGTTTAGAAAGAAAAGACGATGAATTCATTATGAACAGGCTGAGGCTCAAGTAAAAAGAGACAAAAGGCAGAAACGTTTAGGAGGCACCTGTGTGCATACTCATGCTGTTCTGGTGAAAGTCAGACTTCCACAGAAGTCTTGCAATTCAAAACAAAGATAAGGTAAAAATATGAGGAATGTGGATAATGAACCAACTCTTAGGAAAACTAACATGCAGGGAAAAGGGGGATGCAAAAGAGTGAAAGAAACAGAGGGAATATCAGAAATTATCAAGAAAATAATAAAAGGATAGTGTCAAGTTAAAGACATTTTGAGAAGAGGTGAGAGTCACAATTTAAAATCAGCAAACTATACACCAAATGGCAAATTTATAGACCCTATTGGTACATCCACACAACAGAATATTACTCAGCAATAAAAAGGAAAGAAGTACTACTAATATATTCTACATCTTAAATGAACTTCAAAAACACATGCCGAGAGAAAGAAGCCAACACAAGAGACCAAATAACGTATGACTGCATTCATCTCAAATATTCAAAATAGGCAAATCTATAGAGATGGAAATTAGATTAGTGGTTACCTGAGGTTAGTATTGAAGGGAGGAAATGAACTGAAGTCACCAAGAAAAGAAGACAAAAAGATCCTTGAACTGAAGAAAGAAAACCTCCTGTGGGTAAAGGAGGGGTGTAGATTTGGATAAGGTAGGAAAGGAGTCAGGAACTGAGGTCAATTTGCCTCAAGGTTTCAATTTTCTTAAATATAAGTGACATCATCCTCTGAGAATGAAGGGACAGGGGGATTGAGGACTAAAGGAGCTGAAGGAGTAATAGCAATTTTTAGTGACAAATTTACCTGGGCTGTGAAACCCTACTAATACTAGCTGTCTTGGTCATTATGGCCCTAATTCAGTGTTCAGAGTATGGCTGAGGGGCACAATGTGAACATGGGGATGTGAGGCAAGTGAACACTCTAACAGAGTTGGATAATCAATCATTTCACACCAGAAAAAAATAAAAAGAAAGAATGGACCAAAAATTAGAACTCTAAAAAGTCACAGAACAAGGTTGTGGGAGAATGAATGTGAAAGCCTGAAGAACAAAAGAAGCCAACAGAGGATGTAATGAAGACTACAGGTCCTCAAGTTCTAGGTACTGACATCATGCAGAATGTGGTCTTAATAGGAGGGGATGAAACAGGAGGAGGTGAAAACCACTGGAATTAAATGAGAGTGAAGAACTGCAAGGCCAGTCTCCAAGGAAGGTGGGGGAAGGGGTCAACCCCACTGTTGCAGACAAAAGGCAGGAGCCTCATAGTAGAGGGTTTCTGGTAAAAGAAGAGAGAACAGATGTTCTCATATGCTGCAGAGTGAGTACAGGTATGTTTACAATGGAACTAAATCTGAAGCAAGAAGGAATTAGGTGTGAGGCAGCAGTAACAGCAAAAAGCCAACAGATTAGAGGTCAGGAGTCTAAAGAAAGACCAAGACCTACTCACAAATTCACAGGAAAAAACAAATGGTTGCAATACCCTAGTGTCTACTATTCCAACCACAACAAAGGCTGTTCTGCTTCAAAAGAGGTGAAAGGTGCTCTCTAGTACTTCGTCTGGACTGAAAAAGTGGGTGGGAGCTTTGTTATACCAAGAACCCAGACATAGGATTTATTTACTTGTTCGCATAATATATAAAGAGCAACTGCAGGCATTTCTACTGATTTCTAAGACCTCCAATGTAATCTCTTCCTCCCTCATGAAAGCACTGAGTTTCACCCTATTTCTAACCTGAACATGTTCCTAATCTAATCCTTATGATTTGAAGAACTGACAGATGGGAGTCCTCAAAATCATATAAATCTTTCCCATGATTTTCTAAATTCTACTTGATACACCCTCAGAATGTGTGTGTGTGTGCAAAATACCTTGGTGGTGATTTTGTCATCAGTGAAGAATAAGAGAGGAGGAATGGCTGGGAGATATAATCACTGTAAAAAAGTGATTATATCTCCGAAAAAAGCTTCAGGATTCCAAAATGCAAACTACCAACACAAAAACAAGTGTTTTGGAAGTGCACCTTACTTACCTTGTCATGGACTGTCATGCAGCTAGCTGCATCCTTCTGAAGAATTTCTGTAACCCCATTGGAAAGTCTTTCATACTTCAGTTTGGGTTCCTCTTCACTCTCTTCTTCCTGTAAAAAAAAGCAGAAAAAATGACAGCTGTTGCAGATTTGTTTGTTTGAAACACTCAACAAACATTTCCTAAGGAGGAACAAGAAATGGTCCCCTTACCCATTGTCAATAATACAATTACAGCTAAAGGTTAAGATCTTCAGGTTTCCTTTTGACAACTGGGTGTATCAACTTCATTGCTAAAGTAACTTCAAAAGCTGAAAACAGGAGTATCGAGACTTACTGTGATGTCACTAACTTTATATGTTCAAGTATACTATTTGGTATAGCATAATCAGATACTCTTCACCCTTATCTTTAAGGAATAGATTTGGTAATCAATATTGACTATAATGATCACAAATAATAAATCAAGGATAGTTATAAAAATTACAAAGATTCAGAAAAAATTAATTTTACCTCAGTAAGTAATGACAAAAATGTTTGCATTATCAAAAACTCTGACAGCATAAAGCCAGACTAAACAGAAATTCACAAAAGTAATCCACTCACTGATATTTACTTTGAAAATAACTGCCTAGTTTTCACCATCCAGCCGATATTAAAGTACCTTGAGGTACTCAATGCCCCCACCCAGAATAACTGCCAAGCTTTGATGCAAAATATGTAAACTACTCCAGGAATCAAAGAGCTACAGAGGCAACCTTACCGGAAGGGTCGAGATTGTAGGGTGGTACTCTGGAAAGCAGTGTGGAGGTTCCTTGGAAAAATTGGAATGGATCCACCATTTGACCCTGCTATCCCACTCCTTGGCCTATACCCAAAGGACTTAAAATCAGATTGCTACAGTGATGCAGCCACATCAATGTTCACAGCTGCTCAATTCACAATAGCTAGATTATGGAATCAACCTAGATGCCCTTCAGTAGATGAATGGATAAAGAATCTGTGGTATATATACACAATGGAATATTACTCAGCCATAAAGAAGAATAAAATTATGGCATTTGCAGGTAAATGGATGATGCTGGAGACTGTTATGCTAAGTGAGATCAGCCAATCCCAAAAATCCAAAGGCCGAATGGTCTCTCTGATAAATGAATGATGATGCATAATGCGGGGCCCGGGGGGGGAAGGGTGGCAAGAAAAGAGGAAGGATAGATAGCATAGAGGGAAGGGAGGGGTGGGGGCGGGGTGGGGGGGGAAATAATAACAGAATGTGTGACAGATACCATTGCCCTGTGTACATGCATGAACGCACAGATGGTGTGACTCTACTTTGTGTACAACCAGTGAAACAATAGCTGTACTCCATTTGTGTTCAATGAATCAATAAAAAAAAAAAAAAAAAGATTGTAGGGTGGTAGAGAAACCAGAGAAGTGAGCTGGCATTCTATAGACACTATAGACACTGTCTTCCTAGAAACATTTACCAATTCTGGGTGTAGGAAAAGGGTCTAACAAACCAGGCACTGGTAGGGAAAATAGCCACTGCTGGGGGTAGGAAAAGCAGCAACCCTTTTTGTTCTCATGGGATAGAGAGACAAGTTTGGAGATTTGAGAGGCCAAGATTCTAGTGGTAGAGAGGGGGCAAAGAACTGAGCTTATTACAAGTCACTTTTCCCTATAAGACAACTTTTAATTTCTAAAGCCGCATAGGGTGTGAGGCTAAAAAGTTACAAAAAAACCTAAAAAATGCAAACCATTTGCTTTGATGTACTAAGAAGACAAGAATTAGAACTCTGGAACTACCAGGAAATGTTCCTCATAAGACCACACACTCACTGTTGGAAATTCTGGTCCTTAGGGGACCCCAAAACTTACTAAAATAAAATACAGCTCTGACTCATTCTAATCCCTGATTGCAGTAAGGGCACATAACTTCCAACCAATCTATAGGTATATCTACAAAGTAAAGGAAAGAGAGAAGCCACGTAGATTTAAATACACACACACACACACACACACACACACACACACACAGCTACCATTTTTCACTTACAATTCTGAAAGTTTCAATTACCAAGCATACCACAAGACAGAACCAAATAACCAAAAATCATGAAGAAAACGAAAACACACTATAAAAATAAACGCAAGAGTGAGACCTAGATATTATAGTTAGGAGTAAAGGATATTTGCAACTATCACTCAAAACAAACAGAAATGAGAAAATTGATGAAATTTTCAACAACTATAATCTATAAAAAAAGAAATGAAAATTTTACAATGGAAACTAAGAATTGATAACCAGTTTAACAGAAGGTTAGCAAATCAGAAGAGATTAGTGACACAGAAATGTAAAAATAAAGATTATGTGATCTTTATTTATAGACAATTGATGTTCTCAAAGTATGTTACACTTTTTCACTGTGTTCCATGGGTCACATGTTCTTTACAGTATTTTCCAACTACTTTTCCTTTCCTTTGGAAGCCCAGAGGACAAATGGATTTAAAAAAAGATACAGTAAAAGAGATGTGGAACAGTGAAAAAGTCTAACATATATTAAAAACATTTATTGTCTGAAAGATTACATAATGTATGTAATTTGTCTAACATATTACATAACTAAGACTTTTTAAAAACATTTATTTGATAGCATGTTTTAATTACAGTCCCAAAAGGATAAGGAAAAATGGCAAAGAACAGGAGCATTTAAAAGATATAACAACTGAGAATATCCCAAATTACTAACATACACCAACAAATTCAAGAGGCCCTGCAACCCCAAGCAGGATAAACATGAAAGAAATCACACCGAAGGTGCATGATAAAAAAAAAGACTAAGCAAAAGAAAAATGACTTGTAGAGTAATAACTGCTCTGCCTATTGAAGATTATAAGACAGATAGGATACCCTAGGGAGAAACTGCAAACTCCAATGCTTACAGAAATCCTTACCTCTTGGCAACGAACTGCAGCTTTATTTAGAAAAGGGTTAATTTGTGAAAAAATGAGAATGGATATCAAGCATCATGCTAAAAGTTTAACATTATATTTCACCCTAACATAAACAAAAAAGAAAAACCACTATAAAGTTAATTAAGTAAAATTATCCCATTAACAGAGTTTCAGTTAAAAAAACAAACAAACAAACAGGAAAAAAACCTGATTACCAGAAGTTTTAAGTAATTTCCTCAAGAAAGTGGATGGAGACAAAGCCAAAACTCAAATTCAGTTATGAATAGTAAATTAATGCATTGTATAAAATATTACCCACTCTCCTATGAAGATGACTCTATACATGACAAAAGCCTTTGTAATCACCATGCTTACAACTACAAACTATGTGACCAATAGGAAATATTTTAAAATTGCTTCTTTAGCAGATGCATTAGTTATCTATTATTGCATCACAACTTATGGCAAAACTTGCTGATTTAAAATAGCAATAAATATGTATTCTTTGAAAGTTTCTATGGGTAAGCAATTCAGCAGTGGCTGAGCTAGATGGTCCTCTCAAGATAACTCTCAAGGTTGCAGGCAAGATGTCAGCTGAGGCTACAGTCACTGGAAGACCTGACTTGAAGTTAGAGTATCCACTTTCAAGATGGCTCTTAAGTGGCTGGCAAAATGGCACTGGATGTTAGCACAAGGCTTCGGCTCCTTGCTTACAGGCTTTTCCACAGGTCTGCCTAAATGTCATCAGAACATGTCAGGCAGCTTCCCCACCAGTGAGTGGACCAAGAAAGAGAAAATGAAAGTCTCATGCTTTATGTGGCCTAGCTTAAGAGGGTGTGTACTGTCATTTCTACATTATTCTATTGATCAGTCAGGTCAGCCAGGATTCAGTATGAGAGGGAAGGACACAAGGATATGAATAACAGGAGCTAAAGATCACTGGGAGCTATTACACAGTAATAGCTACAAGAACAGTAATCAAACATTAAAAACAAATCTTGTTTAAAACAAAATTTTTATTCCATGTATTCTGATGAGCTGTCTTAAATAAAATTCAAATAAATATATAAGCTATTAGTTGTTTATTTAGTAACAGTATTACAATCAAAGATGATACACCTATTACCTCTCTAAGAATAATTTTAGGAACTAATAGCAACAAAAGGGAAATATAATAAACAAACTTATCCAAAGGATCGTCACATTTTAATAAAAAGATACCTTATGATAATCAATACAACCCAATTAGCTGTCCCATTCCAAACTAATCTGTTTTGAATATAAAATATGAAAAAGCTAATTAATTTAGTCTAAACAAACCTGAAAAAGGAAAATAACAAAAAGCAACAAATAAAAACTTCTACTTATGTTATCTACAAGGAAGAAACAGAAATCATTACAAAGTTTACATTAAATGTGGCACAGTTGATGTGTGCATTCTGGAGCAAATGTGTTAAATACAAATTGAATCCTGAATGTTAGTTTTTATAATAAGGTGCCACATGTTGCTCAAGTCTGGACATCAAATGTGCATCCAATGTGAAAAGTTAATTCGAGCCTCTTGACTATTTTGCATAAAAGCACTCATCCACGGACCATTAGATAAAGTTACTGTAAATAAGGTTTGCCTGTCTTATTTATAAGTGAAAACTAAATAATTTCTCTCACATAAATATACAAAAATAAATACTTTCACAACACAGTTCACTGAAGCAGTCTTGCAAGGTTTCAAAAACCATAAATAAAATGAAAACTACAATATTAGGCACTTGATGTACCATTTCATGCTTTTCTGACAGGTATCTTTTATGTTAAGTTAAAAGCAGGATAAAGGCGAATTTTTAAGGTTCTTTTCCTCCTTGTTATAAACAAAGAAAACAAAGTGATCCAAAAATACAATTCACAGAGGTTATTCTACTGCTGCATACTATATACATTTTAAATAAAATAAAAAAAATTTAAATTAAGTAGATTTAATAAAGAGTTTTACTTTCATTTTTTTAAAAAAGTTTTAAACAGAAAAAAGGCCTTCATGCAGTTTGAACTTCCATGGTAAACAACCCAGTGTTAATAAAAAGCAAATCAATAATTTTTGTTAAATTTTAATAATCTTACAAACCTACAAATAAAACCATCAACAGTCTGAGTTGAGATGACAGTTAACTGCGTTACTATGACAACCTAGTGGAATAGAACAAGTCTTGACTTGCAGCTAAGCAAAGATATGAACAGAGTGACATTTACCCACACAGGAAAAATTTGCAGCTTTCCTTTAAAAAGAATCAATTCCTCAACTAACATGGATTTTTACTAAGTGTATAGCACTTTTAATTAAAGACAAATCCTTTAAACCGTCCTATGAAATTCTAGAACACTATCTGAAAATAAATGTCATATCACTGTCACTCTTACTGAGTTTTGAACTTAAAGGGAGAAGAATCACTTCGGAGGTTAACAAATTAAAACAACTGAGGATTTCTATCTGGAAAACTGCTCAGTAGTTTGCTACTGTTATTAATTTGTTCCCACAGGATAAATTTCCATGGAGGAAGTCTTGTTACTTAACATGGACTTGTATACCAATGAGAATATTGCATTTTTGCTTTTCACCTAATCATTTAAAATTTGTGTGCAAAAAATGTCCTTCTTTATTTTTTTAGTGTTTATAAACAATGAATTCTACATTTTTCTTCTTGTTTTAATTTTACCAATATCTTTCACACATTAGTACTTTTTATAGGACTTAATAACACTGTTCAAATAAAGACTTGAGTTTTACTTGTAATAAAATGTATGGCATATGAAATCTAGTGGCTAAAAGAAAGATCATTAAATTTTCTATTATTTCTATTTATATAGAAATTAAATTTTTATTTCCAGATACCACTTTTTCAATAAAATTCAGTTCTATTTTGACAAAATAAAATGATACAAATGCACTGAAGGAAAGAGCAAAATGTCCTGCAAAGCCCACATTAAGACAGTGGAAAACTCCAGCAGTTGAGTACTGTTAAGACAACTGGCAATCTCACTCTGCAGAGATGGCCTTTCCCAAGCCAGCTTCCCCTTGGAGAAAGACCTCAGCTGAACCACCAGGAATTTTAATCAGATGAATGGTTTACTTGGTTTCATGTCATCAACTACATCTGACTAGGGGCAAATCCTTTTAATAAATATCCAATGTTTTTAAAACTAGATACAATAGGGAAACACTAACATCCTCAAAAGAAATTCTCATTGTTTTAAAAAAAAAAAGCTCTCATGCAGTTTGAACTTACTTCCTCAGCAAAAGGAAAAAAAAAAAAAAAAAAGAAAAAGAAAACCAAGTGTTAATAAAAAGCAAATCAATAATCAACCATGGGTATGAAGGTATAAAATAAAGGCTTTCTTCCTCTAGGACATTCTCTCTAGAACTGTAATTACCTTAAGGAGAATGAAATACTCAAAATTGGTAGTCAACCTTATAAGTTTAATATATAAAAATAGCTATTAAAATTCTCTATAAGAACATTTGAATTTTAGAAAACTGGCATTTTAAAATAATCTCTTTACAAATAATTCACATCACAGAAGCCTCATGACATACTAAAACATTTCTTTTCAGTTACTATTTGTTAAAGGAAACTGAGGGAGAACAGCAAAATAAAACCAATGGGTGCCACATACAAATAAGAACATTATTAAATATATAATTGCAATTAATGCTATATGTCAATCAAAACATGTAATTTAAATTGTGAAAACATGACTAACAATATTTTAAAAAACAGACCTAATCACTACCACAGGATATTATCAACAAAGGCAAATTAAATACACAAAACTATATACATTATCAGATATATATATCTATTTGAAATTATAAAGTTATCATTTAATATACATGCATAATATAGGACATCTCCAAACATATTCCACTGACAGACAGGTTAAAAGATATCCATGATGGGGTTGGGGTTGTAGTTCAGTGGTTGACTACTTGCTGAGCACATGTGAGCCCTGGGTTTGATCCTCAGCACCACATAAAAAAATTTAAAAATAGAGGTATTATGTCCATCTACAACTAAAAAAATACTTTTAAAAAAGATATCCAAGATGAAAAAAAAAAAGGGTAAAAAAGATCCATGATCATAGGGAAAAAATAAGATGTAGAAAAAAGAATACAGAAGGTAAGGCTCAAAATAATTCAAGGACTAACAATTTCAACTGGTTTTTTATTGTCTAAATCACCCCTCCACCATCACCACACCCCCTTCTTAAAGGGGCAATTGTGACTGTTAATTATTGTATGTTATAGTTCTATTACAGAAAGGACATTTTATTTATACAAAAAGATGAGTATCTGGTAGGAAAGAAAGCTTTATAAATCCTTCTAAAGTGTCAAAACATATCAAGAAAACTACATAAACAAGCTGAAAGAGTAACTTTTGGCATTAATAACACAAGGTATTATAGCTGCCTCAATGACCAAACTTTTTAAGAAAGTGACATGGAGATAATGGAATTCATCTACAATCAAACAACTGTGGTCAAAGCTCCCAGGATGCCATTCCATCAGACTGCTGACAGATAAGCAATTACATTCTTATATGAATGCAAATTATGTTCTTAAGCTTTCAACTTTCAAACAATATTGCTATTACAGAAAAATATATTAATAAGAAAGTAGCTAAATTAGCTGATAAATGCAATCTAGATGGCATGAGTCTACTTTTTCCAAAAGAAAATTTATCATGAGTTTACTTATATCTATATTTTATTTTTAAAAGTATAAAATACATATGATTATGTGGTTCTCAACTGGAGGTGATTCTGTCCCCCAGGAACACTTATTTCATTTATTTGACAACATCCAGAGTCATTTTTATTGTCACAACTGGGTGGGGGATGGAGAAAAGGTGCTATTGGCAACGAAGAAATACAGGTCAATAATAAAGCTAAACAACCTGCGACACAAAAGACAGTACCCAGAACACAAAATTATCCAGCCCAAAATGCCAATAGTGCCAAATTAGAAACTATGGGTTAAATAAATTTCACAAAATGAAATATTACACAGACATTAAAACTGGTTTTCAAGGATGATTTAATAGCAAAAGGAAAAGTTTTCAGAATGTCTTGTTGGGTGAAAAATAGGCCATAAACTTGTTTTGTATATTCCAAATTCTACTGAAGAAATCTATGTATATACATGCAAGAAATTAGAATAATAAACACCAAAACAGCAACCTCTCTGTGCTTCACGTTCTTCACCTGCAGAACAGGAGTGATAACAATAGGGGACACATCACCAGGACCATTAAAGAAAGCAGAGAGGGCAACAAATAAAAATTCACTATTATGCTACTGCCAATATTTCCTAAATTTTCTAAAACAAATGCATCATATATGTTATAAAAATAAACCCTACTTTCAAAGGTATTTTTCAACATCCTCTTCAAAACTTTTTATCTGCTGAACTACGATTCTTATCTCTCAGAGCTGCTTTCCTTACCGTAACACTTGGACCAGAAAAGTGAGAAAAAGTTGAGCCTGTAATAATTGAAGAGTTCTACTTAAGATTCACAAGATATGCAGTCTTCATAAACCCTGGTCTCTCCTTTGCCCTGTAGGATCAGAATTTCATGTTCAATTCAAGGAGGAAAAAATAAGGTGAAGGTTCCAATGCCCTAAGCCACATACCATAAACAGGATCAACTCTCATCATTTATTTTATATTGGGAAAGCGATAAGAATATATAGAGGAGGAAAAAAAAATCAGAAAAGCAAATAAGCTTTTCATTTCCTTCCAGCCATATGGAATAACCTCACCAATCTTCGAGATATGCCATTCAGGTGGACAATTTCTGCCACTAAAGCCAACATAACCCTCTTTTCCTTTCTTCCCAATATCCCTTGGTGATCACAAGATCCTTAGAAGCAGGGTTTATGCCTTTTCATTGTTCTGAACTTCACCTAACAAAACTGTGGTTACCTAATAAAGACCAGTGAAAACAAACGTCTGTAGTAACAGCACAGTGAGTTTAGTAAGCAGCTTTT
The DNA here is from genome assembly GCA_020662805.1 of Glaucomys volans. Lineage (NCBI taxonomy): Eukaryota > Metazoa > Chordata > Mammalia > Rodentia > Sciuridae > Glaucomys > Glaucomys volans. The sequence continues at coordinate 472,940 of JAJEJO010000221.1, forward strand.
CTAAGACATTCTCATTTAGATTTCCACACTCAAAATCAAAGACTGTCAACCAAAGGAACTGCAAGAAGAGGGGTGGGGAGGTAGAGGCACCAAACAGAAGCGGATGGCTATTCTAAGGTAGTGTAAATTGGAACTACAGATCAATTCACAAACATTTTCAAAAAACTACCATCTTTCAGTAGTAGTAGCAGGTCCTACAAACTCAAAGTTCAGAAAAAAATTACATTTATTTCTAATCTGTATAATGTTATATGAAAAAAGAAAAAAGTTCTTGAAATTATTGTTTTAGAGATTTAAATACCTCTCAAGCAAGTCTGATTGCACATTCCCCATATGCTAAGTGCAAAGAAGTACCTTCTTAGATACTCACATCAAAGTCTCCTGGAACTTCTCAATACTTTCCATGAAGAAACAGATAAAGGCAAAAACTTACAATAGCAATAAAAATTAAAGCAACTGCCAAATCAAGGAATTCACTGCACACTCTGATTTGTTTCAAGAAAATAAACCACATGAACAAAAGGTAGACAGCTGCTTTCTAGCCTTCCTACCAACCCTCTGTGTTCACACCTGGAGCCTACTCAATTCTACCAGAATTCTACTGTTTAAGGCCTATTCTCCAGGAGGGGGCAACTATATCTGCAGCTTCTGCCCCCTTTATCTCCATAGCCTGTACATTTTAGCCCTGACCACCATCTTTCTACAACTTTTTCATCATCTAGAGACTCTAAACCCTACATCACCTGGACACTCCATCATCTATGTCTGGGTATCCCAACCTTAAGAGCTTCAAGACTAAGGGAACTCTGATGTCAGTAAAGAGACAATAAAGGTAAAAGCAAAAGTGAATTAATAAACCAGAAAACAGAATCATTAATAAGTCTCCAAGCATTAGGACTTATTATAGTTTGGATACTGAATATTCCCCAAAGGTCATGTGGTCTGATGCCAATCTATGGTGCTTTAGGAGTTTGTGGAACCTTTGAGAGAGAGGACCTAATGGAAGGAAGTTAGATCACTGGAAGTACAGCCTTGAAGGGGATATTGTCACACTGCCAGAAATGCAAACATTAGGCATTAAAAAACCTGACCTTATCATTTGATAGTTCAAAGAAGAAAAATCATAGGCAACTTGACAGACACTCAGGCAACACTTATAAACACTTTTTCCAGAAACACCAGCTCCTGACTTAACAAGAAAGAAAAAAAAAAAAAAAGCTTTTAATATGTAAAAAAAAAAAAGGTTTCCTTCTCAGAGGTGCCAACTATCGCTTTCACTTCTTTCAAAACCAATTTAGAAGTTTTAGCCAAGTCAAAAGACAAGAAAACAGAAAAGATAATAAATAGATCATTGTTGTATGGTCTTATTTGAAGACGGATATGAGTAACAAAAGAACAAAACATAGTTCTGCTAAGACAGCTACTCTGGGTTGTGGGCTCCCTCCCCCCAAATCAGCCCTGAAGACAGGATAAAAATGAGAGCAAAGAGATTCATAAATTAACACCCCCTAGTGAGAAACTCTGGAGGCAAAGGAAACCACCCAGGAAGGGAAGCAGGGAACCTGCATCCAAGACAGAGACAGCAGTGGGGGGGTCAGGTTCAAGGTCACTGGCTAGATACTATGCTTACCTTTCCCCAAGTTGCTTAGGGAGGTTCTGCTGCTTCATTCTCTACAGCAATGGGCAGCAGCACCCAGCTAGCTTCTACTTGGACTCCTCTTAGGGTTACTGCCCCTTGAAGTACCCCAAAGGGCACTTCACCAGGGTTCAGGAAGAGTCATCACCCAGATTTCAATGATGAAACACATTTTTCAAGGAACTATTCAAATAATAGGAAAAAATCCAGGAGATGTTTTAAGAGATGTAAGAAATAAGGAAGATCAAATATTTTGATAAAGTTCACTAATGTTATTTTTTTTTTAACAAAAAAGAAAAAGAAGGGAGAAAGGATGAAAAGCAGAGACAGGTAAAGAAGAAAGGGAACGTTATTCAAATGCCAACTAAGGTAGTCAAAAAATTAACTGAAGTATAACCAAGTACCAGTCATAAAATTAACTCAAATGTTTTCTTTGCCCAATGCAATTTTGTACCCTATGTAGCCCATATATACTCAGCTAGTTACTTAAAGACTGAGTTATCTTTTTATAAAAAGGAATGATAATATGTATTTCTGAGAATTTCTGTAAGAATTAAATGTAACAAATGTTCACAAAGCACAATATCTGATAATAGTCAATGAATGTCACTTTCCAAAAATACGACTATTATATATGTTATAGTCCAAAGTTTAAACTGCAGAACTCATACCCTCCTTCCTAAGCTGATTTCCTATCACACTCCCAGAACATAAAATTGAACATAGAGTAACATGTCTAATCTCATTACCTCTTTGTTTTACAAAAAAATGAAAACATCACCTTTGATTTTATTGCATCATTAAAATGTTTTCAGCTCAGATGTAGCTCAGAGGTAAAGTGCTTGCCTAGAATGCACAAAACCCTGGTTTACATCCCCAGAACCAATAAGTAAATAAACTTTTCAAACATATCTACATGTGAATCTTGTCACAAGCAATGGGAAAGGAACTATTATACTGGTCTATTTACTCAGCCTGGAGCTTCTCTTGGACTCCTGCAAAGACTAAAAGTAGTCTTAGACCAAATACCTCAAAACTGCCCAATCCCTGATGAAGCAAATGATGCCCCAGACTAAAAGCTTAAGCTCTATCAGAGGTTTCCCCACTCCTGTCTTTCTTTGATACTATCCTAAGAGACTTATTTAATCCATTGAGGTCTTCGAAGAAAACAGTCATATTTTAATGCAAGAAATGAGATGACACAGATGTCTGGGAATCTCTGCACTAAAAACCAAATAGCTCAGGGATGAAAAGAGCCCTACATGCTATTTAGATGTATCATAGGATTTCTTGAACCTGCAAAGACAGGAATGCCTTAAAACCTCTACAGCATAGAATCAGGCACTAATTGTCAAATGAAATCATCATTAAAGCAACATAAATAGTCATCAGAAAACACATGCACACTTTCATAAATATAGCTCCCTACAAGATTACCAGTTTCATTACAATCATTTTCTGTATGCTTTCCCTTGCTTGGATGTATTTGACTCCCCAAACTGAGAAATAAAATCAAATGAAAGTGCTAAGAAAACAAGGTCAGCCAATCAAACTACTTACTGTATAGGTTTCCTATTACTGACCACAAACTTAGTGGCTTGAAACAACACAAATCTGTTATCTCACAATTCTGTAATTGGAGGTATAACAAGACTGGCCTGGGGCCAACATCAGGATGCCAGGAATGCAGCACTCCTCAGGAAGCATTAGGGGAGAAACCATTTCTTTCTTACCTTTTCCAGGTTCTGGAAGGCCCACCTGCCCATCTTGGCTATGGGCCCTTTCTCCACCTTAAAGCCAATAAAGGCAGGTCAGGTGCTTCCCACATGGTATCACTGACCTGTCCTTCTGTTTCCTCTTCCACCTGTAAAGATCCTCGCTGTTACACTGGTCCTGCCCAGATGATCCAGGACAACCTATCTTAGAGTTAGCTGACAGCAACCTTACTTCCTCCCTGCCCTGGAACATGCCATATTCACAGGTTTCAGAGGTGAGGACAGAGACAACTTTGGAGTACCTGTTGCTAAAATTGGTAGGCTATTGTGTTGGATGCCCAGAACCAAATCTAAAGGTAAAAAGACAGTTCTCATTTGCTGGTTCCTAAGTTAAATCCTGATTCTTTTGAGGACACAGTCTGGAATGAAACAATTCTCAGTCTGAATCAGGAGGCCAGTTTGACAGTGACCTCTCAGAGCTCTAGTTTCACCATCTTCGAAATACAGACACAACTGTACCTTATCAGAGAAACCCTAACCACTGATGATAAAACTGCAACTCTTCAATCTACTCCATATTCCACTCAATCAACGTTATTTCTTTTAATCTATAATATATATTATGACTTCATCTATTTGTAAATATTTTTGCTTCAGGTCTACTTTCCTCATCATATATTAGTGTACCCTAGCATCCTAGTATTTAGAATATTTGCTGAAAATAGAAACCATCTTCTGAATAAATTTAAAAAGAATATTTGTGAAAATCAAAGGATCAATTAGTCAATCTTAGATTGCCTAATTTTTCTCCCATGCAGTGAAATCATAAATTTTGTTCAAAGATCTATCATAGGGGAAAACATTCACCTTATCAATCTCTAACAAATGACAGAAATACAGATTCAAAAATCTTACAACGAGAAAGTTTCTACTGTTTCCAAATGGATAATTTTTATAATATATGCTTCAAAGGGAATGTTTATCCATGCCTGAATGATGCAATAAGCAGCAGAACCTGTTAATATTAATAGCTCATTAAATAAAAGAGCAAGTTTTTAATCTGAGAGCTATCTGGAAGGCTATAACATTATAACCCCATGCTCCATTTTTCTTAGCAATCGATCTCATAATAGGGTACATTACCATTTTAGTTGCTATAAATTTGTTTATTAAAATTAATACATGTAAAGAATCAATTTAAGTTTCAATAAATGATTCATAATGTTCTACCCATCAGGTGAGATAAATAAATTATTTCTGTGTGATGCACTTTCTGATTAAAAAAGCTCTCTCCTGATTTCTCACAATGACTGATTTTCATTTAAACAAAACTGAAAAAGGATTCTCCTTTTTCAGTTGTATCTAGAAGTTGCATTTTATTTTAAACTTAATTTTCATTCAACAGAAATAGCACCCAGATTTATTTTAATAGCTTCAACTGTCAGTCCATTTGGTTTTAGTAAAATTTATATACTGAACATATTCATGGCCTCCAAACTATAGTATCTGGAAGAACTAAACCAGATCTAAATGAAAATCTGTTTAGGAAGCATGTTTATTAATAAGGGTAACAAAAATTATAAAGATAGAAGTGATACTAATTAACTGTTTCGTTATTACAAGCCCTTGCCCAGGGTCTGGGTAATACAACATATGTACATGAATTTCATCTTTGCTTCAATGGAACCCATTATAGACACTATTAGCCTTAGTTTAGCAGCTATCCCACTGCATTCATGAATCACAAAATGTCACCTGGTATAAAGTGGACCTCATACATTTCAGCGTCCATCTGGTGCTCTTCTCTCTCTTTGCCTCCCCTCTTTAGCCTAATATTGTTTCCCCTTATCCTTCCCTGTGCTGTTAAAGTGTAATCTTGAAATATCAGGCTAACAATTTGACACTTCTACAACAAAGTTCTTTGTACAACGCATTAAATTCTTCTGAGAAAAGATGGGATATACTTCTAAATATATAATGCACCAAGAAGTCATTCAAAATAAGCAGGATTTTAAAAAAAAGCATATTCATGAAGCGGGGATGCTTTAGTTTCACACTCTATGACTGATATATCATCAGGTCACTGTGTTCCATAAATAGGAAAGACCCTGCAGGCAATGATGACATTTCCATATTATTGGTGCCTCAATGTCCTCTCCTTATACTACTGATTCCACTCAGAAATAAATCTGTTAAGTCACTACAATTTTGGAATTGATGGTTACTTCAGCATAACAAGCTTCTCCTGTCACATATACTATCTGATAGCATCTTGGTTTGTATTAAATGAGATAACTTATGTAAAGCACCCAGTACAATACGTGGCACACAGTAAATGTTCCACAATACTTCACTTTATACACTGGCAGGAGTTCCAGGTTTTTAATCCTATCCAATTCTATGAAGAAATCCTTATCCAATTCTGGAATAAAATTACAGAATCCCAGTGAAGTCAATAAGCCTCCTATAACTAGAAGTTAGGAACCTGGGCTTTGGAGTAAGACTGCTAGATGCAAATCTACTTACCAGCCAGGGACTTTCAGCAAGCTAACACTCTAAGACTGTTTCTTCATCTGTGCCTTGGTCTGTTTTGTGCTGCTATTAGCAGAATACCAGACTTGGTAATTTGTAAACAGTTTATTTGGCTCCCAGTTCTGGAGGCTGGGAAGTCCAAGATGGAGGGGCCGAATCTGCTGTGGGTCTTCTTGATGCACCATAACATGACAGGAGGCATCACATGGCAAGAGCTCACACAAGAGACAGCAAGAGAAAAACTGAACAAAACTTTATAACGTACCCACTCTCTCAGTAATGACATTAATCCTTTTAAGAGGGGAGAGCCCTTGCAACCTAATCACTATTTAAAGGTCCCACCTATCAACACTGTTGCACGGCGGATTAAGCTTCCAACACATGAACTTTTGGGCAGCACATTCAAACCACAGCAATCTGTAAAACAGAAGCAATCATCAAGGCCAAGTCACAGGGCTGACTGATATACCCAGAGGCTACCAAAGAGCCAAGCACTGTTTTCTACACTAAATTCATGTTCATTTTTGTTATGATCATCATTATCAAAAGAGACTCCCAACATATTATCCATTCCACTGCACCACCTTCTCTCCAGATAGGGCTCAAAAAGTGCTTCTACAAGCAGTGACTTGTCAGCTTTTAAAGTAAAATAAAATTCCAGGAATTAGTTTGTTCACTTCCTTTTGTTTGAAGATACATTTAATATGAAAGTATTTGTTTCTGCATAAACAAAACCAGTATAAAAAGGAGATACCAATGGATTAAAAGTACCACTTTTAAAGAAAAGAATAATCTGAGCTGGACATGGGGAGCATGCCTGTAATCCCAGTGATTTGGGAGGCTGAGGCAGGAGGATTCCAAGTTCAAAGTCAGCTTCAGCAAAAGTGAGGTGCTAAGCAACTCAGTGAGGCCCTGTCCCTAAATAAAACACAAAATAGGGCTGGTGAATTGGCTCAGTGGTCAAGTCCCCAAGTTTAATCCCCAGTATCACCCCCCAAAAAAGATAAAAGAATAATCTGCATGTTGAGAAATCAATCTTTAAGTTTAAAATTTGGGCTGAGAATATATATTTCCTTTAACTGCCTAATATTGGATTCAGTTTCCTACAACACAATTGAGCTGGATATGTGGAATCTTCTTAACTCTCCTATTTAGCTCATGTTTCATACACCATCCTATTCTTCCTTATTGACTGAACTTGAGAAGTAGCTCCTTGAAGGCAACTCCTCTTTGTCTTCTGCTACAATCTTGCCCAGGCCCTACACACTTCTACCTCATATGGGGACTTCCATGAAAACCACAAAAATGGTCTTCCTGCCCTGGTCTCTCCTTCCAGTTCATTTGTTACCAGCCATCATCTCTCCCCCAGCATCAAGCCCTGATATCCACAGAACCAAGTCCACACAGCCAGTTTTGATACAGTAGGAGCTTTCCAAGCTTACCTTAATGTACTCCACCAGTCTCATTTCCCCATCTTCCTCCTATATCCCAGGCACACTGAGTGTTTCATGTTTGGCAATCATACATACCATGGCACAACACTGTCTTTGCAAATACATTTCCTCTTTCCTGAGGTTTCTTGCCCTGATTCATTTTCCAAGGTTCCAGGAATATTCACTATTGAAGACTTCAACTAAAACCATTCCTGAATATCCATCCACTCCTCTGTTCTTGCCTCATCCCACTAACAGCAATCATACCTAAGTACTGAAAAGATCTTAGTGCTTCGAAATGGAAGAGAAATCCTTTTAAAGATAATGTGCTTCTGTTATGCTGTTCAAAAAACAAAACATCACCTAAGAAATTGGCTCATCGTATCAAGATGGAAGAAACAGTAAACTGTCTGATTTTTTACAAAGGCCTAGATGGGAGGATCTGTTTAATAATCCTACAAAATTTGCCATAACTAATTAAAGCATTAGGATAAATGCAGTACTCTTAACTATGGAGTCTCTTAAATGACATACTTAACTATCTTGATTATAATACAGTTTTGAATTTCTCCTTTAACTGCAAAGTGCAAGTTAAAATTCTTAAATTTTTATATACAGACATACACACCATTGCATTACATTAATTACACTACTCCAAGCAATTTCATTTCACTTGGTTGGAGTTTTCAAGATTAATGAAAACATTGACAATTTGGGGCAGAAAATACCTCTCAGATGTACATTAAAATGAGAACTGAGATAAATCTATAACAATGGTCTTCCTAATGTAAAAGCCCAGTTTATATAAAATGCATCAATTCATGAAATGATAAACAAATTGTTAAAACACAAGGTTGAAAACACTACACAGAATTGAAAACTATCCAAGCACATGAATTAGAAAGAAGTATATAAAGGAAATGCCTCCTCTAAAAAGTTAAAAAATGTGTTAGAAAGGAGAGAGAAAAAAGAATAGAGGAAGATTCTTTGGCAGATTAACTGGTATCTTAAAATATCACTTTTGGATGTGGAAAGTGATTCAAACTAAGTAAAGAAACCCAAGATAACATCTCCTAAAGTTCAGCTACAAACAGACTTACTAAATGTATGGAGCCTGAACTAGGTTCATCAGTAGCAGACTACTTTGCTGGTCCAAAACTCACCAGAATTAGGAATATTTGGGAGTGTAATCACTCTCATAGCACTCTCCAACCCCTCAGGTTGAAGCACCAAGTTGCAAAATGAGCTATCACTTAAAGTACAAACTGAAGGTCACTAATATTTATGGAATGCTCCCCAGGAGCCAGGCAATGTATAAGATGTTCTACAAACATTTGCATTACCTAATCCTCACAGCAACCATACGTGAAGCAAAGTATAATCCCCATTTTTCACATGAGAACTGAAGAACTAGGAGATGTGTGTTACATCTAGGTCACAAAAAAACAGGAAGGATAGCCAAGATACAAACCCGAGGGCTGGAGTCAGTTCTTCAGCACCAAGCCAAGGGGACACCAGAGCTAGAAGGAAAAATGATGAAAAGAGCCCAGAGTTGGAACCCATTTTCATGCTGATAAACTCTATTATACTGCAGTCAGCCCACCCTTGGGTCTCAGCTTCCTGAATTTTAACTACCTTTTCCTTTCATTTCTTTCCACAGTTTGGTCAACTCTTAATCCCTAACTTCCTAGTTTGTTTTTTTGTTTTGGGTTTTTTTTTTTTTTTTTTTTTTTCATTTCTATTCTGAGTTTTTGAATTTAGATTTAAGGTCATTGATCATATTTTGAAATTCTTGTTTAAAGAGACCCAGCTCATGAAGAAGGAACACATTCCTGCTTTCTGCTGCAGAAAAAAAGCTGTATTCTCACTTTGTCTTCTTCCTATAAGAACTTCATATGGATGTTACCTGCCATTTAAGTTCATTATCAAAGTCTTGGGGGTTGCTAGATAGCAACAGCAGATGCCCTGTGGAAGGGGATGAGGCTTCTGGGTGGTTTACTTGTTTTCTGAGTCAAGTAAATATAATGAAAAGTGTGCTATTTTTTACAAATGGCACTTTTGTGTGATAGTAGGTAATTCTTTTGATCTTAGGATGCTCTATTTGTGACCACCCTTAATTCTCTCTGCTTTGTCCCTTTCCTTCACTACCAAGCCTCTAAGGAATGCCTCACCCATCTCTTGCAGAATTAGCTCTATCACTCTAGTCTTAAGCACTTTCAAGTTCTTTTCTTCAAATTCCCATATACACCAGATCTCAGGTTTCCAATGTTTTGTTACATTTTCCCACTCAGGGTAGAGTTGCCTCTAAGGGTGATTTTTATCTGTATTCTGCCATCACTGGGGCTCAGCTGCACTCTGCACTTCTACCCCATCTCCACCTGAGTCTCATTTACAGCATCAACTCCAGGCTGGCTCTACTGGTTTCCTAGTGTTATTCCCCCACTTACATTAAAATCAGTAGCACTTCTTGTTTCCTAATTATACTGGAGACCTGACTTACGTGTGCTCTTACTTGTTCTTGTTGATACATTATCTGCAGAATGTGTGGCAAGATTTAGATTCATCAAGTGCCTGCCAAAATCCCTCATCTATGAAATCAAATTCCTGGACACATCCTAAATACCATATGATTCTACACCAATGGTTCTGAAAACACAAGGTTGTCAGTTAGTTACAGATTTCCAAAAATAAAAATGGTTATCTGCTTTTCAGAAAATTAACACTACTATACCCTATCTATAAGCACTCAGAAATACCATATCTGGAGTCTCACAGTAACAGAAACCCTACATAATGTTAAGAATCATGGCTAGAAAATGGTATAACATATATGATGTTTTCCAGAAGATTATGCACAAGCCCAACAAAACTCATATAAAAACAATAGGCAACAAAACCCCAATTTAATAAATAATCACAGTGAGAGAGAGTCATATTGGTGTGAATTTCTAGCAGGTCATCACAGATACTTTTTCATTTCCCTGAACTAAATAGAATATTAAAAAGGATAAAAAGTACTTTTTATATATTAGTCCACCTATAAAATTCATAAGCTATCAATGTGCATGCTTAAACTTACTTCTTATGCATATTTTGCATATTTTTGAAAAGGATTTTTTAAAAAGCCTTCATATTTTAAAAAGAATGACTTCATTCTCCTTAAGATATAATCTTTAACACAACTCCTTTGCAGGCTCCTTTTTTATTTTAAGAAATACTATAATTTCAATGTTTCAAGAATTATACCAGTGAGTACAAAAGAATAAGTAATAAATAAATACTGGGGCAAGAAGTGTAGTTCAGTGGGGAGTGCTTGCCTAGCATGTACAAGACCCTGGGTTCAATCCCCAGCACCATGCAAAAGTAAAAATAAAAAATTAAAAAACCACAAATAAGTACTGTAAAACCTACATAGGATAATTCTAAAAAACAAACAAACAGATGTTGAGATTAGTTTTTAAAGCCTGACATCAATTTTCCCAGTGTCAACAAGCTTTTGGTTAAAATACTGTTTGCAATGAAAGGAAAACTTTTCATTCCTTTTCCTATTTATTTTTTAAGCTGGTCCATTCAAGAATTTTAAAGATAATAGGTATGCTCCCCCAAGACTCTACTTTATAGCTCTTACCGCCCCCAACCCCAGCACCAGAAAATGTCCCACTTAGCAGAGCAGAACAAGCACAAGGGAATGATATGGTAGTGACAAATCTCAGGGTTCCTTGAATTACAATCTTACCTCAGACTCATCTGTAGATTCTTCAAGGGACCCGGTTTCCTACAAAGCATAGAGAGGGAAATGATCAGAAGAGAAGACAAAAGAATAAAAAGCATTTGTCAGGGGAAGGAGTCCTTGTGTCCCCATCCTTAACCTCTTTTGGGAAGGGCTTTTGCAACCACACTTTAAAGGACATTCCAATCAATAAGTAAATAAAAAAAAAAAAAGGACATTCCACGTGCTCGTACTTTCCCATGCCCCCTTCAACTTCCCACCATGGCAGGCCCGTGTGGTCCCAGGGGTCCACACTTCTGTTGATCTCCCTCAAGCAGTCAGCAGGTGAACAAATTACCCCCAGGAACTTGTCACGAGAGGACCTGGAAGACTCTTTCCCTAGCTAATCATGAAAATCCATCCAGCGAAGGTGCCTCACTGATCTCGGAAGGGAAGAGTAAACATTCATTTCAAATTACCTACAAGCCAATTCCTGATACTGAAAAGTTCTCATGTTATTAATTATGATGCTATTAATCTGGCTGAATCAAAATGACTGTCTTACTAAAACAGTGTTTAAAAAAGAATCCCCCTGCAGTGGTACCTAGCAGACACTCTGCAAAAAGCCTGTGTAATTTACATGCACTCTTCTTTAAACCATTAACTCTAAGACAAATTCTGCCATTTAGCACAGTTTCCCTCTTGCTAGACAATGAATCTTGCTGTTCTGGAGGAAACAAAGCAAAAAGGGAAAAATTGACTTGATCCTGCTAATCTCTCACCTGTCCACTGAAAGAGAGAATCTGCTGATGCCATGCATCCTCAAAGAGGTCAGCAAAATGAAGATTTACTTAACGTACTTATAGATATCAATAGCAATAAAAGGTTACAACTAATATGCTGACACTGAATGTAAGCATTTTACAACAATCCATAAAATAAACAAAGAGAACAAAAAAAATGGGGCAAGGTCACTTCATATACAACTAATATTTTTTCAAGAAAAAAAGAACATTTTAAAGTCAGGTGCATATATTACTCAATTCAAGCTTGACAGCAGGATAAATGCAAATCTGGTGTTTAGAAACATTTTTATTTCATACATCAAAAATCAGCAAGAGCTTGAGTGGTGGCAGGCACCCGCTGGAATACAATCGTGGAAAATACAGTCCCTGCACTTGAAGACCATATGTAAAATAGGGATAAATGTTACTATAATGAGACAATAAAATTAAGAATTGTACCATTGCTATCTCACTAACTATGATGAATGTTAGAATCTCCTCTACATTCCAATGCAGCCTGTTTAATTTAATGTTGATCTAAATCTTTAAAAGTTCTCATTAGTTTAAAGCTACAATCCTCCACAAGAACTTTTTGTTCTTAGCACCACCAAGACACACAAAAAATTCAACTTTTCTGCCACTTGACAGTTCCCCAGATAGTGACATGTAACATTTCTACCCTTCTAAACCTTTTCTCCTCTGCAATAACCATCCACTTCTGGGTTTTTAGTCCTCTCATCATCTTGGTCCTTCTCTTTCGAACACATTCTACTTTTAATATTAATAGGGACTATTCTTACAGAATAGAGAACCCAGAAATAAATCCAAACACATGTGGCTCACTAATTTTCCACAAAGGCACCAAGAAGACACAATAAGGATAGGACAGTCTCTTCAGTAATGGTGCTAGAAAAACTGAACTTCCACATGCAAAAGGAAGAAAGTGGAACCTCACCTTACACCATGCACAAAAATCAAAACTCAAAATGAACACAAGACATAAATCCATAATACTCCCAGAAGAACCCACAGGGAAAAGTTCCTTGATGTTGGCCTGGGCAACACTTTCTTGGATCGCACCAAAAGCACAAGCTACAAAAGTAAAAATAATGGGACTACATCAAACTAAAAAGCTTCTGCACAGTGAAAGAAAACAAGAAAATAAAAAGGCAGCTTATGGATTGGGAAAACATATGTGCAAGTCACATATTTTTATAAAGAACTATACAACTCAATAGCAAAACAAAAACATTATCCAATTAAAAAGAGAACCTTAATAGACAGTTCTCCAAAGACATAAAAACAGCCCAGAAGTGTATGAAAAGGTTCTCAAAATTACTAATCATAAGGGACATGCAAACCAAAACCAATATGGGATATTACTTCCCATCTATTAGGGATGTCTATTATCAGAAAAACAAGAGATAACCAGTGTCAGCAAGGGTGCAGAGAAAAGCAAACCCCTGAATACTGCTGGTGGAAATGGAGATTGATGTAGCCATTATGGAAGAGAATTTGGAGGTTATTAAGAAATTAAAAATAGCCAGGTGCAGTGGTGGACACCTATAATCCCAGCAGCTGTGGTGCGAAGGTAGGATTGCAAGTTCAAAGCCAACCTCAGCAATTCAGCGATGCCCTAAGCAACTTAGCAAGACCCTGTCTCAAAATAAAAAGTAAAAAGGGTTGCGGGGCAGGGATTGTGGCTCAGTGGTAGAGTGCTTGCTTGGCACTGGGTTTGATCCTCAGCACCACATAAAAATAAATAAAATAAAGGTATTATACCTATCTACAACTAAAAATATATATTTTTAAAAAAGGAATCAGGACGTAGCTCAGTGGTTAAGCACTCCTGGGTTCAGTCTCCAGTACCAAAAAATAATAATAATAGAATTAAATAATAATAGAATTACTATATAACCCAGAATTGCATCTTGCTTATACACTCAAGGAAGTTAAATTCATTGCCTCCTCATAAAAATATCTGCAATTCCAAGTTCATTATAGCATTAGTCACACTAACCAAGATAAGAAATAATCTAAGTGTCTGCCAATACATGAATGGATAAAGAAACTATAATATCTATAATATGCATATCTCTTTCTCTCTCTTTCTCTTTCTCTCTCTCTCTCTCTCATACACACACACACACACACACACACACACAGAAAAATTATTCAGGACTTTGTAAAAGAAGAAATCCTGCCATTTGCCAAAGCATAGATAGAGCTGGGGGACATTATGTTAGGTGAAATAAGCCAGAAACAAAAAGAAAAATATTGCACAGTCTCACTTATGTATGGAATTTTTTTGCATATTTATGAGCTTCTTTTATTCAAATAGATTTTCACACCTCTTATCTATGGAGCTAGGACAGCTAGGACACCTATAATCCCAGCAGCTGTGGTGCGAAGGTAGGATCGCAAGTTCAAAGCCAACCTCAGCAATTCAGCAATGCCCTAAGCAACTTAGCAAGACCCTGTCTCAATAAAAGCCTGGGTAAGGCAGGCCTTACAGCCTGGGAGTAACTGAGGCCGAATGCATCCACCTTGGCCACAGAACAGATTTTAAAGGCAAAAAAGTCAAACATAGAGAGACAGAGAATAAAACAGTGATGATCAGGGAAGGACAGATATAAATCAAAGAATACAACGTAGCAGATATGCAGGATGATCAAGTCTAAAAATCTAATAAACAACATGAGAACTATAGTTAGTAATAGTGTATTGTATTCAGGGTTTTTGCTAATAGCTGTTTTTGCTACAGGGGACAAAATGAAGTTACCTCTGTAAGATTACGAATATATTAACTTGTTTTACTATAGTAACTATTTTACTATAGATGCATCTCTAATGTCATGTTGTACACCTTAAATGAGGCAGGAGGATCCCAAGTTCAAAGCCAGCCTCAGCAACTTAGTGAGGCCCTAACTACTCAGTGAGACTCTGTCTCTAAATAAAAAACAACAACAAAGGGTTGGGGATGTGGCTCAGTGGTTAAGTACCCCTGGATTCAATTCCCAGTACCAAAAACAAAAGTGCACAGTAAGATTTTTTAAACGCAGTAAGATTTTTAAAAAGTTTTACTGAACACCTATTATACATTTCTCATAATGCTAAAAGCTTTAACTATCTGTACTTTTGTAACAGCATCTTACTGAACTTTCCTAACACCTCAAGTTGGAACAGTGAGGACTCAGTTCGAACTTAATGACTTCTAACATACCTCTCATCTGAGAGCCCCTGAATATTAAGTTATTAGCATTTGATGCTAACTAATGACTATACCAATAAACGTCATCTGGATTCCCATTTCCCATATTCAGAACTCTAAAAAGACACTTGATACTCTTTAAACATAAGGAAAATTTTATTTGGAATTAATTAAAATATGCACTAAGTGTAAATGAGTGAATGTCCTGTCCTATTCATCAAACCAAAAACCAAAAAACATAAATCCCCAACCAGTAATGTCAATCCAAAGACTCAAAATCAAATTATACTCCTACTGTATACCAGAAAGAATGCAGTGCCAGAATCTGACACCTCAAGGCTTTCAGTTCTTAGAGACCTGCATTTTCAGGGAAAACCAGGCTCTGAGAGCTTCCAGGGGCAGGTGGCATCGATAGAGAACATTTACTATAGGACACTCTTAAGACCTACCCTGAGCATTAGCATGGACCTCCAGACTACATAGGTGGCCTCAAAAAAATTACACTTTTTAAAAAATCCACAAATCCTACCAAAGCAATGCATGAGTGACTTCAGAAATTAGCCTGGTCTGTTATTTCTCAGCTGCTTTCATTCACCAATCCTCCCTTTTTAATGTTCTTACTGACAGGTGAATAAGAAGGCATAAGTACCCCAATGAAGGATCTAAGCAGCAAGTCTGAACCCTGAGAACAGTTATCATTTAAAAAGAGTTCATGGTTCCCAAATGTTCCAGCTTCCAAAGAATCTTAACTATGAATAGTGAATCACTATAAAATTGTTCTGTTCTCTACGTGGAATACGGCACACACCAAAAGACAAATATTGAAAGATTCTGACTCTGCATACATAAGACAGAGTTACCCAGAGGGGTGGGGTAATGGGGAGTTATTGTTTAACGAGTACAGATTCAATTTGTGATGATGAAGAGTTCTAGAGATGGACATGATGCACAGAAAGTAGTGACGGATGCACAAAAACATGAATATACTTAATGCCATTCAATCAAACACTTAAAAATGGTTAAAATGGTAAATATTATGCTACATAGATTTCCACAATTAAAAAAATTGTACTATTCTGGCTGAAGCAAAAGAAATGGGCTAAAAGATACCCAGTGACATAAATGAATAGCTGGCCAAATTCTGAGTAAAAGGCTAAAAGCTAAATTCAACAACTGACCTTTCTTTTGCAAAGCAACCCATGAAACTGAATCATCTATCCAAAGAACTTGACTTCAATTCTCTGCACTGGGACATATGATCCCTCTAATATACTTTACCTGCGATCTGGATTATCTTCCCAAAGAACATATCAGAGTGTCAATGTCCTCCTCAAAGAACCCTCAGTAGTTTCCCAGTCTAAAGAATGAATTCAGATTCTCCAACAAGGTAGTCAAAGCTCTTTACAATCTGACCCCCAAGAGACATTTAGCCTCACTTCCCACTCCCTCTACAAAGCTACACCCTCTAGTCACACTGGGTGACCTCTTGCTAAGATATCACATGCTCAAATCTCTATGAGAGAGGTGGCAAAACAGTGTGGAGCCTGGATGTTGAATACAGGAGTTTTGTTTGGGCTGGGTGATGTTTTTTAAAGACTTTCCTGGAAAAAATCTATATTTAAGAATTCATGGAAATCAGGCTATGTCTACATAGTATTCACATTTACATATAACCTCAGTTGGATTGAAACAGTAATCCCGAGATGGAATGTACTTCACACCCCAACCACTGCCATCCTCCCCACTCATGTCATTACCACCTGCCTGCCCTGAATTTATGATCCTTGCTGAGCCTTTCCTTACAGCCCTTGGGCCTTGGCCCAACTTGGCACTCATCCTAATAGTTTTCTAATTCCAAGTATGCTCTTGAAGAATTCAGTGGAAACAGCAGAGGGAACCTCAGGAAGGACACTGCCAGGCAGTCAGGCCAAGGACCTGCACTCTTGCTTCAACATCAAAACTCTTGTTTTTCATGCTATATATTTTCATGTTGCCAATGTGAGAGTTAAGGTTTAAAAATCACTGGCTATTTTTAATTCTTCACTTTCTTTCACAGCCCAACTTAGGTCTCCCCACCTACACATAACTGCATCCAGTGAGCCTAAGCCACAAGGTCCAGATCTGGCCTCCTTAGCTTTATTTCTTCGCATGCCCTCTGCTAGCACCTAATATTAACTTTCTTGTCCTAATAGCAATTATTTTAAATACACTGTGGATAAATCCTAAAGCTTTGGCCTCTTTGTCTCCTACTATTCTACCCAACACGTGAGCTCAACCTACATTCGCCAGAGATGACAGTAAGGGACAAGCAGTGATCTGAAACAGGAATGCTTGCTTCCTCTGTATATTTCTTGACGAGCCTTTTCTCCAAGGGCCTTTTCTTCACACAGGTGCTCCAACTACTAGGTCATACTAGGACAGTTACAGAAATGAATCTAGGGAAAGGCAAACAATGACAGAGCATGTTCAATAAAATGTTATTCAAGCAGAGCCCCCTGGACTCTCAGAAGACCCGTCTAGTAAAGACTTACGACCAACCCCACACCTAAACTTCTATCGGCACAAGCCCAATAACGGTGGCCTGGGAGAAAACTGTACAGCTGGTCTTAGAGTCAATAGGAGTTAAGAGGAAGTCCAGGAGAGAAAGAAGCCAGGATCTCCCTGACTTGTGGCATTCCCAGAATTTTAAGAATGTACACACACTGTTTGTTAGGAAAGAATATGAGAATTTGGGAAAGAGATGAGAGGCTGAAGCATAAGAAAGGCCAGCTCCAAACTGTGCAGAAGGAATGACCTGCTCTATAAAAAAAAAAAAAAAAAAAAAAAAAAAACAGAGCAGACATCTGACTCCAGGAAATCAGACTGGACCTGGAAATAGACATGAGACATTCAACAAGGTACTGTCACCTTCTGTCCCTTTCCAGCAAAGAGTGTGCTGCAGCTGAGCTTAACAGGAAACAGGGTTGTGAAAAATCCCAATGTCTGACATGCACAGAAAGGAGGAAATATTTTGTGTTATATGTATTCACATCAACAGTTCAAAGAGTCAGTTTGGGGCACCCAGAGAATGGGCTGTTTGTGTAGGAAAGAGCAACTGGCAAATGTATGGAGACTCAGATTACAAGCGGGTTTTGTCCACTGGGCTCTGCTAGCACACTCATCCTATTCTGCAAATGAAAACCTGTGATGTCTGCTGCAGCCTGAAGAAAGGGACAAACTCTATTACAGTCTACAATCTTGACTTTGCATCAGAATAATCAACTCAGTCTGGGAAGGTAGCTAATATCCACTAATATACCCATATTTCAGGTTCTGATTCAGTAGGTCTAAAATAAAAGCCTGGATTGGTTAAGAAAATAACACTAGAGTACCTGGCATCAAGAACAAACCAAGGCCACTACTGAATGAGCAGCCATGAATGAGGAGCTACATGAGACAGAAGCCCCTAATCAGATAAGTGCTCCTTCCCCAAGGTAGTAATGCGGAGGATGCTAGGGAGACCACTAATAATCAGCTAGTGACATTGGCTTCCAACAAACCAACCCAGATGAAGATGGGCAAGAAAGTATACAAGGCAATAAGCAAATTCAGCTAAGCTTTAGTTATACGAGAGTGACTAAACTTAAATACACAATAGTAAAGAGAGGACCCTCTAAAACTGTGTTGATTCTGTGCTTTTGTAACTTCTTGTTTGGGCTTTGCTTCTAACACTGCTTCTAAAAGATTTATCTAGGCCAAACTGTAAGAAACGGGAATTATGCGTAGTCTAGGTTTAAATGACTAATTTTCCCTATTTGTAAGACAACCATTTCAACCCAGCCACCTTAACCTACTTTATCTCATTTCATACTCACAAGAGTCTTAGAGAGTAACTTCCCCAACTTACAGACAAGAAAACTGAGGCATGTTGCCTTTTTATTCTATCAACCTGGGAGCATTCATGATCATGGAAATATGCCATCTGATAAACCATAAATGGTCCACAATTAGGATAGAAGTTTCCTACTTTCTAAGATATAGAGGGAGAATTCAAAGTACAAACTCTCTCATTTAGTCAAGAAATAAATGGTCTGATTGTCTAAATACTTTAATGGACCAGGCCTCCAGGCTGGATGAGTAGGGAAGATGTGAGGGTATCTGGCAGGAATAAAGAATATATCTATATTAGTGACATTCCAAAGTCTCAAGTAAGTTAAAATAAATTTACACAAATTCTACTGAACCTCATTTACCATATGACAATTGGAAAGCTATTCTTCCCCTAGTAAATTCATTTAAGCATTTTATTAAGCACCTAACATCTGGAAAACATTTAGCCCTATAGGAAATACAGACATGAGTAAGCTCTTGTCCCTATTCTTGAGGACTCAGCAATCTGTAGGAGAGATAAGATAAATACACAAACAACCAGACTTCAAGCAGAATGTTATTCATAAGAGAGGTATGGACAAATTCTGTTGGGCATCTGTGATTATGAAGGCCAACTATAAATCATTTTGGAGCCAAGCAAAACTGCTGGTTAGAAGATTTCCAGGCAGAATACAACATATTAGTTCTTTCTGTGAACTATAAAATATAAACCTGGTTACTTTTGCGAACTACCTTTACTATATTCAGCAAAAGCAAGGATTTCCCAAAGACTTAAAAACATCTGTTCATTCATACCCAAAAAGTGATTTCAGTTTCAGACTCTGAACTGTTCAACTCACTTGGCATAGATGCCACTATTTTGGTTATTCATAAAATTAAGGGTGGGAGCAGTCACCAAAGAAAACAACACACACACAGGAAAGTTCATGTCAAGAGATTCAGTTTTCTTACTCATCCTGGAGAGCGGGAGGAATTTACAGGGCAGAGTACCAAGAAAATTAACTTCCTTTGCCCTCAACTATAACTTGTCATGATAGCTCACTTAATATACATTTCATTCCTAAAGAATTCAGGAGGAAGAAAAACATTCAGAATTTCCAAAAAGGTTCTTCAAGGTGGCAGAATAGAACAATTAGCAAATTTGAATGGCTCCATTTTTGTACACTTATAGCCTTCCAAAATTTGTATAATAAAGGCCTACTATCAGATTTCAGTGGTTTCCTACTGTGAAATTCAAATTGCACCCATCAAACAGAATCCAAAAAGCCTAACCACTTTTAATCTGTGAAGGATTGCTAGTACAGGTACAATTATTTGCTAGGTGTGTTTAAAAAATGAAAAAATCTGTGAATATTTGCTCCTTTCTGTCACTGACAATAGAGTACTGGTCTTTTTAGAAAAAACACTGACACCACTGAGGAGGCAAATGCCCACTCCAACTGTACATGGCTGTTAAAGCATCCACGGTGGAATGATGGCTTGAAGCAAAATCTCTAAGGAAATACAGGCTAATTCTACTTCATACAATTTTTAAAAAGATTTATATTCTTACATATATTTTAAAAGGCAGGATGCTCTAGTAAAATATCATAAACTTTGGAGAGAGATGACTGAAGATTTATTACAGATGAGAAAGTTCATCTGAGAAAATTCCTCAAGTTGACTGAATTTCAACTGGCTCAGCTATAAAGTTCAATCATTTAACACATTATTTATTAAATACCAAATAATATTCTAGTTCAGGCATACAATTACGAAACAATCATTGTCAGATAGCTGCTGTTCTAATAGTGAGGGTATACAGACATGTACAAAAAAGTAAATAGAAATTTTAAAATTCAGCATGTCAAATGGTAATGAGTATTACAAAGAAAAATAATTCAGGAGGAGGTTTCAAAGAATGTTGAAGAAGGTCTCAGTCAAAAAGAACACTTAGACCAAGGCACAAAGAAGTGAAAGTCCTGTGGATATCAGGAATCCTAATGGAAGAGCATTAGCAAAGACCCTGAGGTAGGAACATTCTTGGCTTGTTAAAGGAACAGTAAGAAAGCCAATGTGGCTAATGCAAGGTGATAGAAGAGAAGGAAGAACATAGTGGAAAACGAGATCAGAGAAAGGCAGCAAGGGGTGGCTAGAACAAGGCCCTACAAGGCATCAGGTCCACTGGAAGGGCATTGTCTTTTCCTCAGCATGAAATGGGAAGTCACTGGAAGGCTTGAATCAGGAAGTGTTTGCTCTACCATATATCAGAAAGACCAAAGGCCATTTGAAGGGGTTTTTTAAACTTGAAAGCATTGTACAAATGTGAAACATTCTTTTTACATCTCTTTGTGTGTGTGTATGTGTGTGTATTTTTTTTTTTAACTTGAAACAGCATTACCAAACTTGTCTTCTGGACAACAGTTGTAAACATTATGGGCAACTCTCTCCATTTCTCCTACATTATATCTAAGAAATTAATAACCATTTTTTTTGCTTTTATATCAAACCAAGGAACAAAGACATTTCAACATGAAATGAAGATTAACAAGGTGAAAGGCAATCACACCACTAATGAAACAGAACAATGACAGTCATGAAATGATGCATTCTTAGTGTTTTCCTCTGACTTGCCCAGAATGGAAAAGGGAAGTTTAAGAGTAGGAGATTCTCTTATCATCCCAATAACCAACCAAGCCATACTTCTGCTTAGCCAAATATCTTAGTTATTGGAATACATCAAATATATAAGGGGAAATTTTTCATCTTGAAATGCAAGTATAATGCAAACAGTAAAAATTTAATTAGTGAATCAGATCAATGTATTCTGATACTAAATAGCTCATCGTCACATCACCTTTTAGATGCATCACGGCAACCGATGGCCCTGTCATTTTGTGAGGAAAAATAGTATGAAACTCAAAGGACACTGGAAACGGAAATTGAAGTGAGGGCTTGCAAGTTCCAGCCTAGGTCATCTTCTCTTTTTTGTCATTTTGATTTTGTCTTTTAATCTAATGTGTGCCCACCACTGTTGCTATATGTAAAATAAAGCACATTCTCATCATTAGTAAATAACCAAAACTCCAGCACCACATTGCCAACTGTTGATTGGACACTGCCATCTGATGTCACTGCAGACAACAAATAATCCCACTTTACTGAACCCAACAGTTCTAAGCACTTTAATTTTGTGTAATAACTCATTCCATCTTAACCCACGTTTCTAAGGAGGGCGCAATTATCATCTCCATCGTATATTTGAAAGTCAAATAGCCTAAAGTCACACATTTAGTAAGAACAGGAACTAGCTTTGGAGCCTAGGCATTTTTACTCCAGAGGCATTTGTTCCTAAGTATGCCTAGGCATTTTTGCTTCCTCAATCCCGGCTGCACTGCAACAGTGCCTCAACTCTGTACCTGAATCCGGTATATACAAAACTTATCATCTACTCTCTCCGACCTTTCGCTGTTCTATTCGACTAGAAAGCAATTTAAATTTCAGTCACCTGGCCTCAAAACATCTTTTACGCCTTCCACAGGCACTTGTGGCAGCCTGGCCTGTCATTATACCAAAATTTTATGGTGCACAGGCCACCGAGAATAGGCCCACGGCTAGATCGCCTCCCAAACGCGGGGGTGTGTCGGCGCACTTCACCCGGCACCAGGAGCCTTCCCAGGGACAAGAGGCCCCCGCTGCACAATGCTCCCTTAAAGGAATTTTCGCCGCCCTTCCTCGCCCTGTCTGGATCCACATCACCCTCCAACAGAGCAACACGCCCCACTCCACGCCCTCTACCACCTCACTCTGGTCTCCTGGTCCCTAGTGCCCTGAACTAGCACTAGCTGCCTTTACCTGATCTTCTGCTTCCGCCATGGTGCCGCCGGAGAGTCACATGACAAATTCGGAAATGAGAGAAAAAAAAACCCGATGCTGGCCTCGAGGCCTGCTGGGAAATGTAGTTCTAGCCGCCCCTGTGCCTGGCAGGCGCATCTTAGCTAGGAAAACCGGTTTGGCCTCAAGCTCTGCAAATTCAGCGGAGTCCTGCTTTGGAGAATCTGAACACAATCATTGTTAATGTTATGATTTATTTTATTGTTGTTCTAGTTTCTGTGGTTATTATAGTATTTACTAAGCACTTCCTATATATCAGACTTTGGGTTTAGAGCTTTGAATGAATTATCTCATTTAATCCTCCCAGAAATCCCTACCATTAACCCTATTTATAGAACATTGTAGCTCTGTGGTCCCACAGCTAGTAAGAGGCTGAACTAGGGTTAAAATTTGGCCTTTTCTGATGCCAAAGACGCTGTAATTATCAAATTATGATTAGTCTAAAATCGTTGCCTTTGTTTTTTAAAAAGTGTTTTAAGTGAATAAAGTGATATTTTCAATGGAGAGTTAGATAACAAGTTATACTACAACAAACATTTTGCTCCTACTGCTTGCTACTTTAAGTTGACATCTGACACGTGAACACTGAAAAAAAATCTAATTGGTATTGCTTAATTGTCAATTTTTTGTTAAGTACCACTATAGGTAAATATTAAAGGTAAGAATATAAACTTGTCCTTGGTAAAATCTGTAAAACCATTGTATTATTTGTTTGTTTGTTTGTTTTTTGGGTTTTTTGTTTTGCTTTGTTTTGTTTTGTTTTTGGTACAGGGGATTGAACTCAGGAGCACTCTATCACTGAGCCATGTCCCCAGTCCTGTTTTGTATTTGACTTAGAGACAGAGTCTCACTGAGTTGCTTAGCACCTTGTTTTTGCTGAGGCTGGCTTTGAACTCTCAATCCTCCTGCCTCAGCCTCCAAAAACCATTGGGATCACAGGTGTGTGCCACTGCACCCAGTCACTGTATTACTTTGATCTTAGGGAAAAAGTGATTCCCTTCTCCATGTTTCTGGACATTGTGAATTCTCTTTCCTAATTCTCAAGAATCTGCAGTATCTTATCCAAAGACAGGCCTTTTTCTGCTTTCCATTCACTTTGGAAGCTGTTAAAAAGCAGAAGGCACCAGAAATGACAGAGTGTGGAGGATGCTTCATTATTCTTTTTTATTCCTGTGCCACATTGACTCTGACTTCCCATCTCTACCTGTCACTTGTTTGACCCATGATTCTTCAATGGCCCAGAAGCCAGAGTGATGTCATCTTTCCCAAGGGCCCAAACATCCTTTAGACCTTGCTGGGGTCAATCTTCCCATCTGCTAATCAGCCACAAGGGAATGAAGGTGGACCCACCCAAAGCACTTAGATATTCATGGGCAAGTACCCAGTGCCCTAACTATCAACCTGCCCAATCCAAGAGTTTCCCACATCTATTACAAAGTAGCCCAGAACCAAACATTGCTCCTGATGAACTCCAAGTCCCAGAAAGACCTTTGTATAGACCAAAGATGGTGTGGAATCCATCAGTCCATTCTCTATAGGAAATATAAATAAGCCTGGCTCTTCTACTTTTCTGACTTTCTTTCACAAACTGTCATTTTTCCCTTTATCCATTATGAGCTGGACTCACCCAGAAACTCCTAGGACTACAGCCTCTTCAAATTGGCAATCTCTTCTGCTTTGGTGAAACAACCGTGATCAGGGTAAGGAAGGAAAAAAAAAAAGATTATTACCACTGTTTTCCCTCCAGGGTGCTTTTGTTTTATTGCTCAATTTTATTTTGGTAAGAAGTCAGGCAGCAGCACTTCCAGAGAAAGAATGATTAAATACTGAGAAAATTGCCACTGAAATCCAGAACAAGATTTTTTTTCTTGTTCTCCCAAAATTCTGTTTTTCTCCCCCACAAACAGTGTGTAGTCCCTAAATTTTTGAGGACTCCACAACCTGAACAGGTCCTGACTTCTCTCTTTCTCCTTCTAGGCTGCCAGGGCATTTAACCTCACCTGGCCTCTGAGGCCAGCTGAGCTGTATTTTCTCCTAAGTCTGCGATCTGGCCCTGTGTTGATATTAGAATTAGGGGTGGGGGCCAGTTGAAAGTCTTCAACAAAGAGATCTCCTGTGATTCCAACTCTTGCCAAGGCTGCTGCTTCCCTATGTCTGTTGTCCAAAGGACTCAATCCCTTTCATTTGCCACACAACTTGTGCTTGGGAAGACCTCCTGGTAGAGAAAACACAGTGGCAGCCCAAACAAGCAAAGCTGGAGGCCATTCATCCATTCCTCATTTGGAATGAGGAATGTTTAAATGCTCTTTCTCGAAATGGGTGTTATGAAACTGACCAAAGGGAGGCAGCCAAAGTTTGTTGCAGATTTTCCTCTACTCATTCACCCCAGAGTCTGGGTCTATTCCTCATTCAGTGTAGGTGTACTATCTTGATTATAATAAGATATTATGAGCATTGTATCTTTTGTTGTTTCCTTTTGGACAGACAGAATAAGTAAAAAGAGTCACAGGTATGGAAAGATGAAATCTACCAACTACAGACTAGCAGGTTCATGCTGGGTCCATGGACAGAATGAAATGCACACGTGACCTCCAAGCCCCAGGTTTTCTGCCGTGAAGAGTTTAGGTTTCCTTGTCCAAGAGGTCCTGTAGCCTCCTGCAACCCAAAGTACACTCCACATAGCACAGGGAGCTTGTTAGAAATGAATAATTCTGGGCACTTTGAGAGACAACTGTTGAATAAGTATCTGAATTTTAATAATATTTCCAGGCGATAAGAATGTAGATTAAAGTTTGGAAAATATCCATCCTAACAGTCCTTGTTTTGTTGTTAAATCACCTACTTCTTTAATGCATATCATCAGTTCACCTTCACTCAGCTGCAAGCTATGGAGATAAAGATTCAACTTCTTATTCTGTTTATAGACCCTAAAATTGTTAATGGATTTCAGAAACCAGACCTAACAACTTTTATTTGTAGAGTGGTTCGCTGACTTTAAAGATCTGTCTCATAAGGTTGCTCTGTATATGTGAAACAGTTTACTTATTGTTGTGATTTAGATCTGTACTGTCCCCCCAAAAGCTTGTTATTGAAAATATTGTCACCAGTGCAGCAAGGTTCAGAGGGGGGGGTTGGGCAATGGTTGAATAGGAGAGCTGTAACTTCATCAATGGATTAATCCATTTGATATATTAATAATTTGAATGAACTATATAGGGTGGTAACTGTAAAAAGGTAGGTGTGGCTGGAGGGAGTGGGTTACTGGGAGCATGCCCTAAGGGACTGTATATTATTCTTGGCTTCTCCACTCCCCCGACTCCCTGCCATCCCGCACTGCCTCTCCTGGCTGCCTTGTGCTAAGCCATTTTCATCTGCCATGCCCATCTTCCATAATGTTTCTGCCTTGGAGCAAGCTGACCATGGACTGAATTTTCTGAAACTGTGAGTCAAAATAAATCTTTCCTCCTCTAAGTTGTTGTTGTCAGGTGTTTTGTTCACAGCAATGAAAAGCTAACACACTAACTCAATAAATTATATCCTTTTATTCATAATAATAACCTTATCTCATTTTAAAATAATAAGCATGGATTCATTATTTTCCATTAAAAATAGTATTTCTAAATGCAGGAAACGGGAAAGATAAAGTTTAAAAAAATTAGTCTCATATCCCTTTCATTATTTTGGGCTTTTTATTTCCCCCAATCTTCAACTTTGATTCCTTCTTAGATTGTTACCATTTTAGCCTAATAGCCAGTAACAAGCAAAAGTATGCTGTATTATTCTACTGACTACATGCATCAATCTTAGCCTTTCTTTAATTAACTTTCCAGAATAGCAAAAATAATAACAATGTTACCTTTAACAATATTGGAAATCCTCAGTTTATTTTTCAACTTAGTTTTACAAAAATTGTACCCACTGAAACCTGTTACCTTCTAGTGTTCTAAATGTCATTTCAAGATATAACTTGTGGGAAACTTCCCTTGCATCACTATAAAAAATGCCTAGGATAATCAATTTATAAATGGAAAAGGGTTATTTTGACTCACAGTTTTGTAGGTCCTAGTCTGTCACCAGTTGGTTGGTCCTGAGGCAGAGTAGCAGAGTATGGCAGAAGTATGCAACAGAGTGAACTCCTCATCTCATCACCAGGGAGCAAAAGAGAGGAAGAGGAAGGGGCCAAGGTACCCCTATCCCCTTCAAGGGCATACCCCAACTGACCCAAAAACCTCCCTGTAGGACCCCCCACACCTGGAAGTTCTATCACCTTCCAATAGTACTTGCTGGGGACCAATCCTTTAACACCTGTGCCTATAGGAGACAATTAAGATACAAACTATAGCCCTGAGCAAAAGCATTAAATTAACCACTGAGGCACATCTCACCTCTTTTTATTTTTTATTTTGAGGCAGGGTCTCACTGGGTTGCTTATAACTTCACTAAGTTGCTGAGGCTGACTTGGAACCTGAGATCTTCCTGCCTCAGCTTCCTGAGCTGCTGGAATTACAGGCATGAGCCACCACACCTAATTGCAAAACATGCCTAATTTTTAAAAAAAGGCATGTTAATGATATATTATTAGAAAATACAAATTATATATATAATAAAAGCTATCAATAACGCTTCAAGTCATCACTGATGTACGATGTTGCATCGTTGTTTTCTCTGCTCCCCTCCCCACCCTTCTTCATTTCCCTTCTTCCTCTGTTTAAAGGATTTTTCCCAAACAAAAATAATTAAATATTGCCATCTGCTTTCTTCTGTTATGTACATTTCAACACCATTTTCCAACATTATAAAATAAAACATTTTAATGGTATATAACTACATTCTATGAAAAATCATAATTTATGCAGTCATTCTTTTGTTATATTCTTCAAATACATCTAATTAACATACCATTGTCTGGTTTGTAAATACTTCCTTAGAAAAATATGCTGAAATAAAATAATTTGGTTATTGAAACCTTTGAAGTTGTCATGAAAGTTCTTTGTAAATATCAAGAGATGCCTTTAAAAAAACTATTAAATACTGCACTGTGGTGATTTTGAATAATTGAGAAAAAATTTTATTCATCCTTTGGATTCTATTATATGTCTCACTAACTGATATTTCAAAGACCATCTGTTTGAGTTTTCCCCAGACATAGACTGCTGATGTGAAATCCACTTACTGAACTTCTTTCATATTTTTGACAGAAAAGCACAAAACTAATTTTTAAACTTAAAACATAAATTCAATCTGCTCAGGATCCAGGTGTTTAGCTGTGCCAAGAAAATGTGTTATTTCATAGAAAATCTTTCATTTTCAATCAGAATTTTGAAACAAAATGCTTAAACACATCCTGCCTCTGGAAGCAAATATCACTTGTGGAAAAAGGTCCAATTTTCAGCAAGAGTTCAACTTTAAGATTTGTTTGTCAAAGAAGCACCTTTCTCTTTCATGTATCTTGAGTCCTTCAAACATAAAAACATGAAAAATTGAAAACGAAAAGAAAAGAACGGTTTGTCACACTAAGTGAAAGCAAAGGCAGTTCCCAATTATGTTTAAAATTTAACAAAGCTAGCACATTAATTCATTAAAGCTTAATAGTCACTTTTTTACATAAATAATAATTATACATGCTTCTTAGCCAGGAGGCTCTTCAATCTATAATATAGTTGAATCTATACATGATATGAAAAGAGTGAAAAATGTTGTTGCAATTAAAGTAAGTAAATAAAGTAAAAACACTATGATGTTGGTTTAAGTTTGGACTTAAACATTTCTTTACAAAACAAAAAAGCACTCAAAGTTACAGATGTAGAGTGTTTCAACTGTTACTTTAAGGAGGGAATGACTTTGACCACTCCTAGGGAAGACTTGTTCCTTAATATAGGGAACATACCAAGGAGAACACAAGAAAAAAGAAAGTTCAAAATGGACAAGTAGGATGACCTTGCACACAAAAATGAAGCCGGAACCACAGCTTTAGATAATTCTCATTAGATTCCCATGTGGTATAGTTGGGATTCTGTGCCTGTGGTTTTAACCAACCTGGAATCCAGAATATTTTAAAAAGAAAAAAATAATTACACCTTTACTGAACATGTATAGACTTTTTTCTTGTGGTTCTTCCTTAGACAATATAGTACAGCAACTATGTGCATAGCGTTTATACATAGCGTTTATACTGTATTAAGTATCGTAAGCAATCACTTCCAATAAAGTACACAGGAAGGTATATGTAGATTACATGAAAACGCTATGCCATTTTATGTAAGGGACTCTTTCAGTCAACTTTTTCACCACTGTGACCAAAAGACTTGACAAGAACAATTGTAGAGGAAGAGAAGTTCATTTGGCACTCATGGTTTCAGAGGTTTCAGTTCACAGACAGCTAACTCCATTGCTTTGGGCCCAGGGTGAGGCAGAACATTGTGGAAGGATATGGAGGAAGAAAGCAGCTCAGGACATGATAATCAGGAAGCAGAGAGAGAAGCCAAATGAGCTGCAACAAGCAAGGCCGTCATAGTGTTGGACCTATACAAGCCATTTGGAAAGAAAATTATGACACCATGTGCCTCAGGTGCTAGACATGGAGCTATAGGACTTGTTTACCCAGATAGATTTTGGTCTTGCTTTGATCGCATCCTCTCTTTCTATGCCCCTATTTCCCCCTTGTGGAATAGAACTGTTTACTCTGTGCCTTTATATTTGGATGTATGTAACTTGCTTTTGATTTTTGTTGGGACTCATGCTGAGAGTTTGACTCTTAGAGGAGACTTTGGACTTGGACTTTTGGACAATCCTGAAACTAAGACTATGGAAACTCTTGAAATGGACTCAATGTATTTTTCATTGTAAAATGGGCATGAGCTTTTGGGGGCCAGAGGCAGAATGTTATGGTTTAGGTGTAAGATGTCCCCCAACAGCTCATGTGAGAGAAAATGTAAGAAATTTCAAAGGGGAAATTATTGGGTTATGAGAATCTTAACCTAATCAGTGCATTAATTGACTTCAAGGGATTAACTGTAATAACTACTGGCATGTAGGGTGTGGCTGGAAGAGATAAGCTGCAGGGTGTGCCTTTGAAGTGTATATTTTGTCTCTGGTGAGTGGAGCTTAGTCTCTCTGCTTCCCTATGACATGTTCTGAGCTGCATTCCTCTGCCATACTCTTCCCCCATGGTGTTCTGCCTCACCTTGGGCCCAGAACAATGGACTTGGCCATCTATGGACTGAGACCTCTGAAGCTGTGTGCACCAAATAAACTTTTCCTCCTCTAAAATTGTTCTTTTCAGGTCATTTGGTCACAGTAGTGAAAAAGTAGACTAAAATACGGACTTAAATATGAGATGATTTTGGTGTCTATAAGGGTCCTAAAACCAATCCTATGTGGATACTAAAGGATAATTGCATTTCTATCTGGTTTAATAGTTACCAAAGAAAATATGAGCCGGGTGTGGTGGCACATGCCTGTAATCCCAGCACTAGGGAGGCAGGAGGATCGCAAGTTCAAAGCCAGCCTCAGCAACTTAGCAAGGCCCTAAGCAACTCAGTGATACCCTGTCTCTAAATAAAATACAAAATAGGGCTGGGGATGTGGTTCAGTGGTGGAGTGCCCCTGCGTTCAATTCCCAGTACCAAAAAAACAAAAACAAAAAGAAAAAAGAAAAATATGTAGGTGGCAGTACCAGAACAAAATATCTAATATCCCCAATTAATATCATGAATTTCTCTAACCTATAAATGACTCTTCAGGTCATCTGAAATGCTCTTCCTGTCATGCATTCCTTTCCCTCACTCTGGTACTTATAGATCCTACTTCACTCTGGGATGTTTGGCCTTGCTGTTCCCATAAGTTAGATCCTACTCTTTCTCTCTGATCACCTTCTGGAGACACCTCCCCTCTTTTCACTGGACTTCACTGGACTTCATTATGCATGTGACACATGAAAACGAAAATGGGGACAGCCTTTTGGATAGGATTGACCATGGAGAAAGGAAACAGTGTCCTATTATCAGTTGATAGGTGTGACAGGTCTCTCGCTACTAAGGCTGCTCCTGGTTTTCCCTATCCCAATCCTATTTGCTACAGTTGTGATACCTAATTGTACAGAAATTATACTTTAAGTATTTAAGACATGTTGTGATAGACATCTATTGGATCACCTGTCCAGCACCCTTTTCCTGGGACTTATCTACCCATGTCCCTGGCCCACCACCAACATGGTACCTACAAAGCCCCTCTATAGACTTACTGGATACAGTGTATTCATGTTTATCCTTTCCCTGAGATTTTTGGAATTAAGAATGAAAAAGGTCAAACTATTTCCTGATATTTGGATTCTGCTAGATAGGAACCATTTTTGGTGAAACAAGTTCAAATTATTTTTCTGAAAACAGTCAAAGAACCCTAACTAATGTGTACACACATACACACACACAAACACAGGGTTGACTTTCTCCTCTAAGAAATCTTTATGTCATATCTTCCCTGCCCTTTGCTCTAGTGAGTGGGCTTTGGTAACCAGGGAAACCGTCTTGGTTCCCAGACCTGAGGGATTAAGGAAAGGTATCTCAGAATAGATAGAAACAGCACTGAATTCTCTGCTCTTTGGAAGATGCATATAATTGTCACTCCCACCTTTCCTTGATATGTTCCCTTACTTGCATGTGGCACTGACAAAGGCCAGACTTCGCCGAATGCTAGCTGAATTTCAACCAGTGACTGATTTTACCATGCTTCTTTGCTAGATTTCGGATGAGCAATCAGCCACATTCATGGACAGGAGCCATTTTGAAAGATAGTTTCAAGTTCAGGAAAAATTTTATTGCAAAGATATTGGCTCAATTATCTGGTTCAGGGCCTGGGTCAAGACAGTACTAAGCTTGGGTTCTCATCTCTGGTTGATCTGGAGGTGAGACGGCTATGGAGGAGAGTGTTCAGGAAAATCCTGAGGCCAACCAGGCAACCACCCAAAACCTACCTCTAATGCCATCAGAGTAGTCCTGTTATAATAAATATTTTTTGAGCTAAAAGCATTACCTCTCCTCTTGCTTTGGTGGCATGTGGTTTGGAGATAAGTCTCCTGCATTTCAACAGAAAGGTGTAGCTCACTGAACAATGAAGAATCAGGTACAACTTTGCAAAGCAACCTTTCCTAAACAAGTCATGGTCTATTCTCAAAGCACTGAATTTCTATTGTCTTTGAGTTCTCATCTTTTAATGGTTGGAAATCTTTCCTCTTCTACTAACAAACTGAAATAAGTTACAGGTTTTTCTTTTTCTAATGATCTAAAATGTATCCAGATTTGCACTCTGGACCACAATTTGCATACATTGTCTAAGATACTGATGCTAAACTGCAGGATTGAAGGAAGTATTCAGGCTTCAATGGTGATAATCTTTGCAGACCTGGTGTAGCTTCATACTTGGGAAAGGATTCACTAGTTACAGTTATCAGCTGCACTCCAACTGGCACATTGCTGCAAATGACTGACAAATCAATGTGTTCAGTGAATATGTCAACAACCCAAAGTCATTTCTCCTACAATAATGGCTCTTTTTTGTATTTGCACATACCACATTCTGTGAATTGGGCTAGTCTCAGTGAAATTCTTAGAAATCATGCATGAAATATGTCTAAGATTCTCACACAGAAATATTAACAGTACATTATCACTGTGTAATTTTATTTTGAATATTGTTCAGAAGTCATGTTTTCTATAACTCATTTACAGAGGTAGTAGTCACTCATCTAACAATTAGCATGTAGTAAGGGTAAGCACATGAACCCAAGGTTAAGAGACCATTCTGCTGAGCATACTCTGTGAGAATAGCTATGTAGAGTAGCTACATACATAGCGTGAGAATATTCAGCTAAATTCAGAGGTTCAAATTGATTACTGCCATAGTTTAGTGTCAGCTTTTCTCTTTTCCTCTTTCCCTTTTTGAAGATATCCCAAATTGAATTCATAATCTTGCTCTAAAACCTCTTCCTCCTGAGTTTTCCTTCTCCCTGACTGGCACCACCTATGCGCGTACCTCCGCCTGTTTTGTGTGACTATAACAGAATATCTGGGTTGGTAATGTATCAGGAAAAGAAGATTATTTTGGTTCACAATTCTGGTGCTTGGAAAATCCAAATAGCACGGTGCTGGTGTCTGGTGAGGGCCTCCTTGGCTGTGTCACAACAAGTTAAACATGGGAAAAGGGAACCAACTGTGAGCAGGAGGGACCAAGCATATGGAGTGGCCTTGCTTTATAACAACCCACTCTCTCAAGAACTAATGTAGTCACATGAGACTTGACCCACTCCCACAAGACCCTCTAATTCTCTCAAAGGATGGTGTCCCTATAATAACCACCCACCAGGCCCTACCACATCAATATTGTTTTGGAGGTGGGGACCTAGCTTCCACCACATGAACCCTTGAGTGGCAAACAAAATCCAAATCATAGCAATGCTCAAGTCAGATAGCTCAGAGTTATACTTGACGCATCTTTCCTTCATTCTCCCAGATCCCAAAAAGTCACCAAGTTCTGTGATTCAGCCTTCATCTCTCTGTGTACCCTTCTCTCCATCCCCATGGCACCTCTCTTAACTCAATTAACCTAGAACATTGTAACATCCTCCTAATTGGTCTCTCCACCTCCCTTCCCCATCCCTCTCTTTGCAGCCAGAGTGATATTTTAGAATAGATACGTGATTATAACACTCTGCCTAAAATCCTTCACTGGCTCTCCAATGCTCTTGGGATAAAATTCAATTGATTTGTATTCACCACCTCTCCAGTTTCATATGCTACCACTCCCTCTTCCACATCCTTCTCCAGCAGTAGTCACTTGCTATGCCTTATGTGTCCCACTATTTCTCATTTTTGAACCTTTGATTTATCTAAAAGAATCTCCACTTACTTGCTTCCCTACCCCATTCCCACACTTGATTGCTAAAACCTCAGATTTCATAACTGTCATTCATTATTGCCTTCATTACAGAAATACAAATTGCATATTACTGTCTTCCGAAGTAAATATACTTTCTACTTCCAATTTGGATTTGTTGTAAACTTCTGAGAATTTCAGGCAGTTCAAGTTGTTGGTTACCATGAAACTATAACTTTTTTTTCCCCAACATAGATGGTCCTATTCTTGGAAAGGAATTTGCTACCCTGGGACACTGGAGTTCTTTTAAGCCACAGGGGTACATTTCCACAAATGTATGGTTATTTTTTATTTTTTTATTTATTTATTTTTTTGGTAGTGGGGATTGAACTCAGGGGCAGTCCACCTAAGCCACATCCCCAGCCCTATTTTGTATTTTATTTAGAGACAGGGTCTCACTGAGTTGCTTAGGGCCTTGCTATGTTGCTGAGGCTGGTTTTGAACTCGCAATCCTCCTGCCTCAGCCTCCCAAGTGCTGGGATTACAGGCGTGTGCCCCCGTGCCTGGGTCAAATGTCTGGTTATTTAACTGAGTTGAACAAGTTTCTTTCAGCATCTAATATTGCCTATGATAATGTCCTTTCTCCTTCCAGTCTATTATTTGATGCTAAAAATAACTATTTCACTAAATATATTCCATTGGTAAGTTATGAAATAACTTAAAAATAACTTAGCCCTCAAAACAATCCTAATTCTTGGAACTGGTTTTCTGGATTCTTTGTAAATTGCTGTCCTGCTTTTCTGAAAGGCATCCAGCTCTGACTGCTTTCTCTCCGCCTTTTACAGTCACTATTTAATAGTTTACTATTAGGTGGTTCTACGACCATCTCTCTGAACTGCCTCTCAGGTCCTGGGTTCTGAGTTTACACTACTAACTCTATAACATTTAAACTGTGGACATTTGTTGTTAGGCCTATAGGAAATTTTTGTTTCCTTGTTTTCCTGGTCAAAACCTTTAGAACCCTATTAGCATAAGTTCATTAGATAAGGAGACAAAATTGAGTCTCTTAACAGGAGTCATTAATCCTTCCAAAAAATGAGTAGAATTAATTTCATCTTCAAAAGAATTAAATGTACTTGAAAGTCTTACTGCTAATTGGATCAACTCAGTGTATCTTAAAGGTTTCCATTTGTTTTGTTTTATTTTATTTTACTTACTGTTTTTCCTAATAAGAAATTTACTTTTCATCATTAACCAAATCGTTAATATATGTATCAAGAGAGACCACACACACACACACACACTCACATGGTACATACTTGAAACAAAATTTCCATGAAATAATACTTTTCGTTATGCTTTGAATCTTAAATGTCCCCCAAAGTTTCATGTGCCAAAAGCTTGATCACCAGCCTGTGATGTTACTGGCAGATGGTGGAACTCTTAGGTAGGGCCTAGTGCAAGGAAGTTAGGTCACAGAGTGTGTGCCCTTGAAGGAGACATTGGAATCCCCAGCCCTCTCTTCTCTCTCTTTGCTTACTGGCTATCATGAAGTGAGCAGTTTTGCTCCACTACATGTTCCCCTCCCTGATACTCTGCCTCACTACAGACAAATGTACACACTGGCCCAGCAATCATGGACTGAAACCTCTGAAACGGTGAGCCAAAATAATTTTTCCTCCTTTTAAGTTGATTTTTCTCAGATATTTTGTCACAGCAACAGATAAATGACTGCCACCTTTGGTATAAATGATGCACACTGATCTTACAAATGTTTTATATTATTCTATTGTACATGGTTTTGATCTCTATTTAAGTCAATTTCATAATCTGCAGTGGAGGTACAACCTACAAATTGAAAATTCCCTAACAACAAGTTTTGACAATATGAAAATAATAAGGCAAGTGAAATAGATGGATGCAGCTCTAGTTTTCTACTTCCTAGAATCTTTTCCCAGTCTTTAGTTCCTTTGATCTCTGGGTGTTTTGGTGGGGCCCAATCACAGTGATTTCTTACAATATTTAGCCCTCAGGATGAGCATGTAAGCAAGTTGGGCTAATTTTAATATTTGTCTTATTAGGCAATAATTCTTCTTGATAAGGAAGGACATTTAACTCCAGGTACATAGTAAATACTTTTCTTGCAGGAATGAGCGTGGAAGATGGCTTCTTTCTTTGAGGGTCATGAGAATGTGAGTCTAGGCTGTTCACAGCCATCTTCATCTTCTTATATGGGGAAAACCTGATTAAATAATGAAGTCAAGCTCTGCCGAGGAATGGCAAGGGACAAAGAGCACCCTTGTAACAACTGGATCAAGTTTCAAAGAATCTAAGTGTAACTTATACTTACCTAGTACATGAGATGATTTAATTTTCTTTTTCTTTAAATTATTTTGAAATGAATTTTCTCATTTACCAGGTAGAAGAATCCTGCTAATATGGTGAAGTAGATGGTCACAAAGGGCTTGGTATTTTTGTTGCGAAAGGAAATATCATAGGCCTGTGTCCAGAGTAGAAATATTAATGAAGGCTATCTATCTTCAACCTCCTTTTATCATTCATGAGAAAACATGTCTTCAGAAGCAGAATAATATACTTAAAGACTATTTCAAGTATTAATTCACATGTTCTTCCCCTTCTCAATTCTTTTTTTTTAATTTTTTTTTAGTTTTTGATGGACTTTTTATTTTATTCATTTATTTATATGCAGTGCTGAGAATCAAACACAGTGCCTCACACATGCTAAGGCAAACACTCTACCACTGAGCTACAACCCCAACCCTCCCACGTCAATTCTTCTATCTCTTGTCTTTTCCCCAATTGGCTTGGCATTCTTTATTCATCTCCTTAGAAAATGAATGGCATGGTAGAAATGCAAAATATAGGTTTTTCATTTTCAATTGCCTAGGATTTAGGAGAACATGAGAACTTGAAACAACAACAACAACAAAAAAGCTTTTGACTCCTCAACAAATGTTATCCAATGTTACTTAAGCCCAATGCTAAGCACTGATAGTGCAGAGTTGACAACCCAAGATCCCCCATCCTCACCATATGGTAGGAGAAGCAGAAATGCATGAAACCAATTCCACTGGATACAAAAGTGCTGTCGAATTCAGAGGGCTCATGGCTCATGGAACAGGTTTGGCCTGTGTGGCCTCCCAAGGTCTCTTCCATTCTATCATTTGATAATTTGTTGTTGTTGTTAAAATTTTCCTTGCACTATCATAATTTTCATAAATCCCATCACACAAAAACATATTCAACCTGCATGGATCAATGAACAAGTTTTCCTATAATATTTCCTGAAGGGTAAAATTTGGCATTAATAACAGCGTTAAAAATGAATGATGCACATAAGAGCCTTTGGTAGATTAACCTCCCCCCACCCACACACTTTATTGATAAAATAACCCTTTGCGGTGTCTAACACCTCTAATCACTACACTGCCAACCACATGGTGGCTTCCTTCATTATAATTTCCATTCTGGCCCTGGTATCAATTCTCTCCTCTTCATAGAAATAGCTTGCCTTTCCCATTTCCTCTCTTCCTCCCAGAGTCCCTTCAATAATTGAGGTTCACCCAGAGCTTAGAGGTTCTGGTGCTCACCCTTGGGCCATCCTTGATTATAGAGTGTCAGACGTCAAATCCTGATCTTTTTGGTTCAGTTCGACACCATTAAGTGGTGCTTGAAAGAGACTGCTTAAGTACATGGCTTTGTGGTGGTTATTCCTCCCCTATTTCATCTCAGTGAATCTTTCTAAAGAAATATTTTGAGCTAAAAATCTCTTCCAGGGTAGAGAATATATTTGTAGATTTCAAGGAATTAAAAACTAGGCCACCACCTGCCCAGATAGTTAAAATGGAGCCCAACAGCTTTCTTGGAGGAGGGGTCTGCCCCTATTAGGGAAGTTACCCAGCTTCCTAATCTGTGAAAGGAATGAATTTTTCGAAAACGGAAGACACACTATTTTGAAAAGATTATGTAACATTCCAAAGACAACACTTTAAAATAGAGAATTCAAGTTGGGAAACTGCCTTACAGGAAAAGTTAATAATTGAAATGACTGCATTTTGATAACAGGCAAAGAACTCCCTGAACAATAGTTCTTTTACATGTCTGTCATTCTGTAGATTGAGAGAGATCTTTTGATGGATCATAAGGCTTGCATGAACACATGACCCAAATTAAGAAAAGCTGTAATCACTACAACCAATGTTCATAAAACTGTGGCTCACTCCTTCCTTGACCTCAGCCCCAACATTAACTCTAAAGGATAAAGTTCAGAAATCAGGAGCTATATGCAGTAGGAATTACAACCAAAGTATAGCATAACCTTATTGTCATAGTTGGACAATAAATTAGCTAGCTAGAAGTCATATTAAGTGGAACCTAGTTGTGTTGATGGCCAAAGACTAGATATTAGACTTAAAATGCCACTGTTAATTTTTATTTGCTTTATAGCAACACTGTATGGACATCTCTCTTTTTTTGAGCAAAACCATATTTTTTTATTGACTTAAAACATAAAATTATTGAACATACATTGTGTGCCAGCCTTATGCAATAGCCATATGGATGCAAAAGCAAATGCCATGGATCCCTGTTTTCAAAGAGTTCATGGTCTAGGCAAGGAGAGAGATGCACTCACATGTGTATATGTACCAAATTAGTTTTAAAGAACAATGAGATTATGATATTTGCTGGCAAATGGATGAAGCTGGAGAATATCATGCTAAGTGCAATAAGCCAAGCCCCCAAAACCAAAGGACAAATGTTTTCTCTGACATGTAGACGTTAATTCACCATAAAGGGGGGTGGACTAGGGAAGAATAGAGTTACCATATATTAGGTAGAGGGTAGTGAAGGGAGGAGAAGGGGCGTGGGGGTAGGAAGGATAGTAGAGTGAAACAGACATTATTACCTCGTGTACTTATATGACTGCATGACCGAAGTGATCCTACAATATGTACAATCAGAAAAATGAGAAATTAAATCTTTCCTTTAAGACAACAAATTTAACCTTATCATTCTCTTCACAAATCTGGTAGCAACTTCATCTCATTGATACATTCCAAAATTGGCATTGAAGAGAGAATTTTTCACTGGAAAGGTCTAGCTGGCCAGTCCTGATTGCATCCATTGGCAGAGGCCATTTTTCCACATCAATATAGACAGTTTTCAAGTTTTTCTTAGGAAAAGAAAAGGAAGAAAGGAAGAGATAACTGGAAGCAGGAAAGGTTTATTCTTGACCACTGATGAAGGTTCAGTTTCCAATTTCTAGTTTTCTATCAGGGAGTAGTCTTACGTTATCCTCTAAGGGCATTTTATTAGAACACAATTGTCCAACATTAGAGTAGGAGATACTCTTTGACTCTTTTTCCTTCATGAACAACCATAGTAAAGACAATAATATTAAAATTTATGCCATTGTATTACAATCATATCTGGTTGCTCCTTAAATTCTCTTAACACCCTAGTGTGTTAGTCATGACCATGCTCTATTTCCACTTAAGATATCCTACTAAATCCTTTGTTTACAAGAGAAAGTCTAAACAGCAAAGGACCTTAAAGGAGCAGAATGGAAAATAAAGAAATGAAGTTGAACAGCACTATCATTTCTTGTTTGCCTCCATTTCCTTCCAGATGTGTGGTCCTCAAGTGCATAATTATGGTCCTGTCCTCTCTCTGTCATTTGCCATTCATGTGACTTGGGAAAAACAGCTCAATGTTTCCACTGAGTTTCAGAAACATTTACTGATTTCTCCAAGGTGGCACACGGAGAAAATGGCAGCAATGAGATTGGGACCCAGTCAGTTTGACAGCAGAACTGAGCACCTACGCATCCCTGAGTCACTGATGTTCACAGAAATTGAGACATTGTAGAAGTTCAGTGCTAGCTCATTGTCATTATTATTAGTTCCTCTCCCACACAGAATCCAGAGTAAGTAACTACCAGTACATAATCAACATTCCAAGTATCTTGAGTTGATGATGGAGTCAATTACTTTCATTTTTCACATGAGAAAACTGAGACTCAGGGAGGTTAAATGGCTTGCAGAGTTATAGGATTAGAAAATGGCAGAGCTAGGATTAGAATACGGATTCTGTGATGGTTAGTCCAGTGTTCTTGCCAGTTCACCCACTAATCAGATTTTTAAATTTGTAATTGTGGAGAGATAATTGTGAATTAAAAAAAATGAACATTTACATTTTCTAAGAGAAGAGATTTCTTGGAGAAAAATCCCTCTTACTTCTCTATTGGCAGATTGAAAAAATATCTATTGTTTTTTAAAAATTCAATATTCTACTTCATAAACAGGATTTTAAAATAAAATCTGCTTCCTTATGGATGAGTAAAATCAGATTTTAGCAAGTAGACTAGCAAGAGTTGGAAACTGAGACACTTTATGGTAAACATAGTGGAAATCTATTTTTATCAACTCATTCCTTAGGATGTCAGAATGTAAGTATATATGTGTGCTTATGTGTTATTCTCCTAACCACTTTTCTTCCCTTTAATGCTCAGGTCACTTAAAAATATGGGGGCAAGTGTGGAATTGACAGTGCATTTCTTAGCCTTTGACCTGAACAGAAGAAAGGCACAGCTTAAAAAGTCAAGTGAATCCTCAGCAAAAATAAATGTATTTATTAGGGTTTTTTCTTCTCGCTGTTCTTTTCAGAAACTCGTACTCATCTAACACTGAAAGTGAGTACAGCCTTAAGCTTTAAAAAAATGAAAAGAATTTCACCCTCCCCAGTTCTTATAACACCCTATTAAAAGCTTGAGAATAAAACTTTTTTCTCTATCAATGTTGTTTTTTTCCATTAAACAAATATTGATTTCCCCTTCCCCTTTTGATATCAGAGTCCAACTTACCATGGCTCATTTGGAATTTGGCTTACTCCCTTTACTCCTTCTTTGTGTACTAACAAGGCTGTTGTGACTTGCCTGCTGCTAGGCAGCCAACAGGGGGTGCTCTCTGCATATTTTGATGAGGGGAAAAAGAATTGGATTCAAAATAATCTTTGATTTACTTTTTTCAAAAAATTTCAGTGCAAAAGTAAAGACTACAGTTATTCTCACACATAGAGGTTTTGCAAATATGTTCAGGAGCAAAGTGAGGAAATGCATAGGTTGTGAAGGAGGCCTGAGGGAAAGCCAGTATTTATACATGAAATGGAGATTTGAGGTTCCCAGGGACTTGGGTCCCTGAATGATTTGGGTCATTGATCATCAATTACGCCTAAATTTTCTGGGCTATAATGACTAAATTTATTGGACAATCTATCAATTTCTCACTTTGTGTAGATGGATGCAGAGTGAATAGGCAGAAAATATGTTCTAATTTTGCTTTTCCTGCATTCCTCTTAGCACATCTCTCAGCACACAGCTTCAGTTGCTCTGTGTCTAGAATGCAGAATGGGATTGTGCATCCTTGCTGACAGTGTCTCCTATAAATAAACTTCTTGGTATCTGAGTGGCAAACAAAAACTGTAACATCATTTTGGCATTAAAAAAAAAACCCAAAAAACCCTGTAAAACAGCCATACATTGTAAGATTAGGGAAAAACTGGGGGAGGTTTTAGGATTCAAAGTAGCTCTTACCTTCAGAGATTCAAATTCAGTTTGATTTGATATTCAATATGACATATTCAGATATTCTCTAATTGTCATGTTTGAAAGGGCAAGTTTAAACTTGGATGGAAATTCAAAAGTTGCTTGAACACCAGACAAATGCCGGCAGAAACAAGTTAGTTTGAATCATTTGCCTCTGAAGACAGATGAAAAAGATCAGAGGTAATGAGCTCTCATTAGAAGAAAATATAGTATGTGGTCAGTCTTGTAAAATGTATCAGGCTATATCATCAAAAGCCACAGGTATGTATTGAGATATTTTAAAATAGTTAATACTGCTTACTGTTTATCAGACTAGTAAATAAGGTTTCCTATAGAAATTTTAAAGCCCTCATTTTGATTTACACAGCAAAGACCTCAGAAAGAGTGATGGCCATACTCATTATTCAACAAATACCGCAAGGAAAAATGTGCATCTTAGAAATGTACTTTGTTTTCTCTTTCTAGAGTCTAAACAACTTCCAGCTAAAAGACATATTTTGATTAAGATAATATTTTTACCTAATCAATATTTTTTACCTCTGGGTTATTACTTCCTTGAAGGCTTCTCTGCCTTTTTTTTCCCCCTTTCTAAATTAGTCCATGTAGTTTATGAGAAATCATCAGCACTGCCATACGCCGCTGTTTACATTAAATCTTTCCCTTAATATTTACTGCTGGATGGCAGGGCTTGTCTCTAGCCTTTATGGTTTGGCATCAAATCTTGAAATGTGTATTTTATACTTAATTGGAGTGGGGATAGGAGCACAGGAGCAGAATTAACCATTAATGAAATAAGACTCCCGTTAACGAACTTGGATGGTTATGTGCTTGAACACCCCTTGGTTTGAAACCATATCCAGCGTGCTGCTACTAACTTGATACGTGTTCCTAGAATCATGCACTGTTCGACCTGTGTCCCATTGCCACAAAGGTGTCTAAAGGCTTACTCTGGACTTCTGTACTTGCCTCATTGCAGACAGGTGATGAATAGTGTATGAACCAGCACTTGTCTGTGCACCACACTTGGAGGGGCATTGGTCCAGGTGTGAAGAAGGAAGGGTCAGGTGTGCTCTGTCTTCAATTTTGCTGGCCCTTTCTATGCTCCAGTGTCCCTTGCTTCCTTAACACTCAGTAGCTGCACATCTACACTAATCGACTCCTCTCACTCTATCATATATGAGACTACACATGCACACACACACGTATACACACAGATGCACACACAGATAATAGCATAAATTCTAAAGTTGAGGCTCAATGATATGAGCTGCCTTGACATTTGGTGAAATTGGGAGGGCCTGAATGACCTAACCATGAGTCTCCTTCTTTTGTTGCAGATGATTTCTCCCAAATATGTTCTTATAAAAGAACAGGGCACAGATCCTGAGAATCAGGTTTCAGTTTTCTATCAGTCCCTAGAATTATTCAAACAAGCCAATCAAATCCTCCCGGAGGAACCAGAGGTCACCTCGCCCTTTGTTACTACAAAACTTGCCTCTCACAACCCTGGGTGTTCACTGTTCCCAAATGCAACCCCAGGGTGGCCCTGCACAGTATGC
The DNA here is from genome assembly GCA_020662805.1 of Glaucomys volans. NCBI lineage: Eukaryota > Metazoa > Chordata > Mammalia > Rodentia > Sciuridae > Glaucomys > Glaucomys volans. The sequence continues at coordinate 515,756 of JAJEJO010000221.1, forward strand.
GATGTTCCCATCTCCAGGTTGAGGGTCTACCTAACTCATCTCATCTGTGTTCAGCCGGCCTCATAACGCTAGGATGGGGGAATCCCTTTTTCACCAATGGGTAAAATATAGGGCAATTATAACTCTCTCTCTGTCACACACACACACACACACACACACACACACACACGACTGAGAAGGAAGGGGTTTGACCTAAGTCTAAATTCACAGAGCAATGTCTTGTATTTCTGTCCCTGAACCCTTCCTCTAAATCAGTGTTTGCACTTTTAAATGAGGGAGAAGGAATTAGGGTGAAGAGGAAGTGTATCTCCAGGATTAGAATCAGAAGATCTAATATGAAATGAAATTAAAAAAATGTCCTGGTTTATTGTTAGCTTTCACAAAATGTTGGTTCTCTCCTGTTCTTTCTATAGTATCGTTGTGTGGTCCAACATGATCTTGGATGTGAGTATTTTTATAATATGTTACACATGTATTTTTAAATGGTGGGGGTGGTTCTTAAACTGATTCAGCTACTGCCTGATTCATTCTGCTTTTATCTTCTCCCTGAAATACCCAAGAAATTAATCAAACAAACAAAATGTAGCATTGTGACTGCACCAGACCCAGGGAAAGGTTGTCATCCTGCCAAGGGCAGAAGCTACCATGCTTTTAGGTGACAGGAGTCAGGCAAATCTTTCCTGCCTCTTCACTCTCTTCACCCTCATTTGTCTTCTATATCTTCAATTAAAAATTTTTTTTTTCAGTGCTGGGGATTGAACCGAGGTCCTTGGGCTTACTAACTGAGCTATATCCCCAGCCCTTAAAATATTTTTAATGTAAAATTTACCAACTTAGTCGTTTTTAAGAACAAAACTCAGCAATGGTAGGTACATTCATGCTCTCGTACAATTGATCTCTAGAACTGTTTTGCCATTTTGAAAACTGAAGTTCTGTACCCAGTAGAAGACAACTCCTCATCCCCCTCCCCCAGTCCCTGGGAGCCACCATTCTACTTCATGTCTCTAATACTTGGATTACTCTAAGTACCTCATATAAGTGAAATTATACCATATTTGTCTTTTTGTGACTAAAAACCAAATTTCAGTGGTTTGTCACTGAGTTATTTCACTTATCATAATGTTCTCAAAGTTCACAAATGCTGTAGAACATGTCAGAATTTCTTACCTTTTATGGCTGAATAATATTCCATTGTATATAAACGTAAACTTTGTGTAACCATTCATTCATTGATGGAAACTTGGATTGTCTCCACCTTTTGGCTATTGTGAACTATGAACATGTATGTACCAATATCTCTTCAAGATCTTGTTTTCAAATATTTTGGGTATATACCCAGAAGTAGAATTGGTTATGGTGTCTTAAATTTCTTGAGGAAGTGCCATGTTGTTTTCCATTCTATCAGCACCAATTTACATTCTCATTAACGATGCATAAGGATTCTGATTTCTCCACACTGATATTTTCTAGGCTTTCTTTCTTTTTAGTTAGTAGCCAGTCTAATGGGTGTAATGTGGTATCTCCTTGTGCTTTTGATTTGTATTTCCCCAGTGATTAGTGTTGCCGGTCACCTTTTCATGTGTGTATTGGTTGTTATCTTCTTTTAAGAAATGTCTATTCAGGTCCTTGGCCTATTATTTAATTGGACTGTTTTTGTTGATTTGTAGGAGCTCTTTATATATTCTGGATATTAACCCCTTATCAGGTGTGTCAGTCAGCTTTCTATTACTGTATAATAAAATACTTGAGATAGTCAATTTAAAAAAAATGAAAAGTTTGGGCTCTCAGTCCACAGTCAGTTGGCTTCATTGCTTTTGGGCCTGTGGTGAGACAGTACCTCATGGCAGGAGTTTGGTGTCACATCCAAGAAATCATTGCCAAATCCAGTGTCATGCAGTTTTCCCCCTGTTTTCATCTACTTATTCTATTGTTTTAGTTCTTATTTTTTAGACTTATTTTTTAGGTCTTTGATCCATCTGGAGTTAATTTTTGGACATGGCATGAGGTAAAGCTCCAACATTATTCTTTTTCATGTGGATATCCAGTTTTCTAACACCATTAATTTAAAAACGCATTTTTAAAATCTGTACTTTTATTTATTTTATTTTATTGGGTACTGGAGATTGAACTCAGGGGCACTCAACCACTGAGCCACATCCCCAGTGCCTTTTTAATAAAATTTTTATATAGAGAAGGAGTCTCACCAAGTTGCTTAGAGCCTTGCTATTGCTGAGGCTGGCTTTGAACTCTTGGGATCCTCCTGCCTCAGCCTCCCAAGCCACTGGGATTACAGGTGTGCACCACCATACCAGGATATTTTTTGATCTGAGAGAAATGTTTCCTTATCTGTGTGGTACAGGGGCACCAACTTGGGTGAGAGATTGAGAACAGTGGAGGGGAAGGGATGGTGGTTGAGATCACTGGCATGAGGGATTGCTTTAACTATTAAACAAATTCAGGGGAGTTAGAGATGAAGAATTTGTAATTTTTAAATGTCTTATGTGCCTATCAATGTTGATGAGCCTTATTTTAGTTATCTACTGCTATGTATGCTGTGTAACAAGTTACTCCAAAACTTGGAAGCTTAAAACAATGAACATTTATTTTATATGGGTCAGGAATCTGGTCACCAATTAGTCATGTGCTTCTGACTCCAGGTTCCCTGTGAGATTCCAGTCATGGTGTCTGCCTGAGCTGTGGTCTTATATACAGATTTGACAGAGAAGCAACAACTTCTAAGCTTGCTCATGTGGTTGTTCACAGGATTCAGTTCTTGGCAGTCTGTTGGGTTAAGGGATATAATTTCATGCAGGTTGTTGGCCAGAGGCTTCCCTCAGTTCCCTTCCTTGGGCAACTCTCTGTAGGGCAGTCTACAATATAGCAGCTGCTTTTCCTTAGTGATAGGACAAGAAAACATTCAAGATGTGAGTTATTTTGTAACCTAATCTGGCAAGTATCACTAAGTCTCTTCTGACAAATCTACTCTATAGAAGCAAGTCACTGAATCCCTCACATATTCAAAGAGAAGGAATTACACGAGAGTGTGAATACCAGGAGGTGAGGTTCATTGGAACCACCTGAGAAGTTGCCTAGTATAAAATGGTGCTTCTTAAAGATGATGTGACCAAGGACCATGCAGTTTTGGGAGAAGCTATTTACTTTTCAGGTCCTAACCCATCATGGGCCACAGTTCAGAGGGCTCAGAGTAGACTTCTGCAAGGGGTAACTATGCCTCTACTAGGACAACCATAAAAGTGCAGCCAGTCAAAGAATTTATGAAATGGGTATTAATAGCAGTGTCTGCAATGGATAAATATTAAAATATTACCATCAGGAAGAAAATACTATTTACAACTGGGAAGACTTTAGTAGGAAAGAGTCAGTTGTAGAATCTATGTATGATCTCCAACCACCTCCTTGGTTAAGAATTGTATAAAGCATGTATAAATCATAAACAAAATACTGTGTTTTCTCACCTTAACATAGGGATAATAATAGAGATTAGTAATAATAATGACATCATAGTCACAAGGATTATGTGAGATAATATATGTACAGCATTTAGCAGAGTTACAGCACATAGCCAATGTTCAATAAATGACGTTGAACATTATGTTTATTTCTACAACATTTTCCAAGTATAATATATTTTAATGAATCATATGTGTCATATTCTCATTATTTTAAAATTATTTATTTTACTCAAATAAATTTATAGGTTTATGATATTCAAAATATAAAGGAGAGTCCCCTGAGAATCTAAAAAATATTTCTAGATTTTTTTTATTTTATTATTGCTGGGGGATTTGTTTATTCATAGATAGGCAGTCTTCCTACCTCTACGTAAGTATTTGTTTACGGTATTCATATTATTATACTGTTTCAACATTTTTGGGTTGCATAAATGAGAAGTTAATAATTTATTAATATCATTTTGCAGAAATATTTGCTGATTTTAAAATCTCACTTTACTACATGCTTTTTACCTAGTATTTTGAAAAATGTTTCTTTTTTCTTGATGCAATAAAATTATACAGAATGCTGGATTTCATTTTGGCATATTCATACATGTATATAACATAATTTCACCAATTTCACTTCCCCAAACCTTCCCTTACCCTCCCCTCCCACTTCCCCTGATTCCTTTCCTCTCCACTAATGGTCCTTCTACTTTCATAATAGTCTTTTTCCTTCTAGCTTCCATAATTGAGAGAGAATACAATGCTTGTTTTTCTTAGTCTCACTTATTTCACCTAACATGATGATCTTTAGTTTCATTGGTTTTCCTGATATGACATAGTTTCATTGTTCTTTATGGCTAAATAATATTCTATTGTGTGTTACACACACACAACACCTTATACGTTCATCTCTAGCAAACACCTAGGCTGATTCAATAAATTGGCTATTGGGAATTGTGCCTTGATAAACATGGATATTCATGTGTCTCTAACATATGCTCATTTGAATCCTCTTGGATAAATACCCAGGAGTGGAACAGCTGGATTGTATGGAATTTCATATTGTTAGGTTTTAAAAGAAACTCCATACTGATTTCCATAGTGGTTATACCAATTTACATTCCCAACAGTGAATGAGAGTTCCTTTCCCCCCACATCTTGCCAGTATTTTTATTGCTTGTATTACTGATGATTGCTACTCTGACTGGGGTGAGATGGAATCTCATTTTTATTTTTTTAGTTGTTGATGGATTTTTATTTTATTTATTTATATGCAGTATTGAGAATTGAACCCAGTGCCTGACACATGTTAGGCAAGCACTCTATCCACTTAGCTATAGCGCCAGCTCCTCAATGTAGTTTTGATTTACATTTCCCTGATGGATAAAACAATGAACACCTTTTCATAAAATTCTTGGTCATTTGTACTTCTACTTTTGAGAAGTTTCTGTTCAGTTTATTTGCCCATGGATTATTTGCTTTTTTAATGTTTTGCTTTTTGAGTTCTTCTTATATTCTGGATATTCATCCTCTGTGGGAAGAGTAGCTGATAAAGTTTTTCTCCAATTCCATAAGCTGTCTTTTCACTCTGTTGTTTCCTTTGCTGTGCAGAAGTTGTTTAACTTGATGCTATCAAATGTGTCCATTCTTGCTATTATTTCCTGAGCTATAGGAGTCCTATTCATGAAATCGTTGCTTATGCCTATATTTAGAAGTGTTTCCCCTATGTTTTCTTGTAGCAGTTCAAAAGTTTCTGACCTTATACTTAGGTCTTTGATCCATTTAAAGTTGATTTTTATACAGAGTGAAAGAGAGGGGTCTAGTTTCATTCTTCTACATTTGGATATCTCGTTTCCTCCCCAGCACTGCTTGTTAAAAACTATCATCTCTGCAATGTATGTTTTTGGCATCTTTGTCAAAAATCAGGTGATTGTAGCCGTATGGGTTTATGTATGTGTCTTCTTTTTATTTCATTGGTCTACATGTCTAGTTTTATGCCAGTATCAAACTATTTTTATTACTACGGCTCCGTAGTATAATTTGAAGTTGGGTATTGTGATGTGCCCAGATTTATTCTTTCTGCTCAGGATTTCTTTGATTGTTCTAGGTCTTTTGCTCTTCCATATGAATTTTAGAGTTGTTTTTTCTAGTTCTGTAAAGAATATCATTGTAACCAGGCATTGTAATCCCAGCAGCTCTGGAGGCTGAGGTAGGAGGATCACAAGTTTAAAGCCAGCCTTAGCAACAAGATCTTGTTTCAAAAATAATAAAACAAAGTGTCTGGGATATGGCTCAGTGGTTAAGCATCCCCTAGTTCTATCCCTGGTACCAAAAATTTTAAAAATATATTGTTATTTTGATAGGGACTACATTGAATCTGTAGACCATATTTGGTAATATGGTAATATTAATTATGCCAATTCATGGACATGGGGGGAGTGTCTTTCTGTCTCCTACTGTCTTCTTCAATTTCTTTTTCAGTGTTCTGCACTTTTCCTTGTAGAGGTCTTTCACTTCTTTAGTTAGGCTTATTCCTAGGTACTTTTTTGAAGCTTTTGTGAATGGTACTGATTTCCCGATATCTTTCTAAGCAAGTTCATTATTTGTACATAGAAAAGCTATTGATATTTCCATGTTGATTTTGTATTCTGCTACACTGCTGAATTTGTTTATCAGATCTGGAAGTCTTTTGGTTGAGCTTTTAGGACTTCTAAGGATAGGATCATATTCTCTGCCTATAGAGATAATTTGACTTCATCCTTTCCTATTTGTATCTCTTGTTTTCCCCTTATTTTTCCTAATTGCTCCAGGTAAGATTTCAAGCACTATGTTGAATAGGAGTGGTGAGAGTTAACATTGTGGTGTTGTTCCTAATTTTAGAGGAAATGCTTTCAGTTTTCTCCCATTCAGTATGATGTTGACTTTGGGTTTGTCGCATACAAACATTACAACATGGGCTTAATTCCATTTGTCCCTAGTTTCTTCAGTTTTTAACATGAAAGAGTGTTGAATTTTGTCAAAGGCTTTTTCTACATGGATTGAGATGATCATGTGGTCTTTGTCCTTGATTCAATTTTTGTGATATATTACATTTATTGATTGGCATAAGTTGAACCATCCTTGCAACCCTAAAGTGAAACTAACTCGATTATGGTGGTATGTTCTTTTTAAGGTGTTGTTGAGTTTGGTTTTCAAATATTTTATTAAGGATTTTTGCAATAATATTGGTCTTTAATTTTCTTTCCTTGATGTGTTCTTATCCTGTTTTGGTAGGAGGGTAATAGAATGAGTTTGCAAGTGTTCCTTGCCTTTATATTTCATGGAATAATTTGAAAAACTTTGGTGTTATTTCCTCTTTAAAATTCTGATAAAATTCAGTTTTAATCTATCCAGTCCTAGATTTTTCTTTGTTTGGAAGCTATTTTTACTGCTTTAATTTCATTGCTTTATATTGGTCTTTTAGGTTTTCTATATCCTCTAGGTTCAGTTTTGGTAGATTGTATGCATCAACAAATATATCCATTTCTTCCAGATCTTCCCATTTTGGGATGTTACATTTTCTTTCTTTCTTTTTTCAGTTTATTGGTTCTTTTAGTTACACATGACAGCAGAATCCATTTTGATATAATTATACATGCATGGAATATAATCATTCTAGTTAGGATCCCATTCTTATGTATTACATGCTTGTGTGATTCACTGTGTAGTTTTCATATACGTCCATGGGAAAATTATGTCAGATTCATTGCACTGTCTTTTTTTCCTTTTTCTATCCCCTCTCCCTTCCCTCCATTCCCCATAGTCTAATCTACTGAAGTTCTATCCCCGCAGCATTGTGTGTTAGTATCCACATGTCAGAGAAGAAATTCAACTTTGGATTTTGGGGACTGGCTTATTTCATTTAGCATAGTGAAATAATCTTCAGAGAGTCTCCAGATTCATCCATTTGCTGGTAAATGTGATATATATATATGGCATTTTCTTTATCCATTCATCTGTTGAAAGACACCTAGGTTGGTTCCATAGCTTAGCTCTTGTGAAGCTGAGGTGCTATGCTATAAGAATTAACGTGGTGCATCACTGTAGTATGCTGATTTGAAATCCTTTGGACATATACTGAGGAGTGGGATAACTGGGTCAAATGGTGGTTCCATTTCAAGTTTTCTGAGGAATTTCTGTACTGCTTTCCAGAGTGGTTGCACCAATTTTCAGTCCCACCAGCAATGTATGAGTGTACCTTTTCCCCTACATTCTCACCAACACTTATTGTTACTTATATTCTTGATAATTGCCTTTCTGCTGGAGGAAGATGGAATTTCAGTGTAGTTTTAATTTGTATTTCCCTAATTTCTAGGGATGCTGAACATTTTTTCATATATTTTTTGACCATTCCTATTTCTTCTTCTGTGAAGGGTCTGTTCAGTTCCTTTGCTCATTTATTGATTGTGTTATTTGTTGTGTGTGAGGGGGTGTTAAGTTTTTTGAGTTCTTTATATATCCTGGAAATTAATGCTCTATCTGGTGTGCAGGTGGCAAAGATTTTCTCCCATTCTGTAGGCTTTTTCTTCACACTCTTGATAGTTTCCTTTTCTGTGAAGAAGCTTTTTAGTTTGATGTCATCCCATTTATTGATTATTGATTTTACTTCTTGTGCTGTAAGAGTCTTGTTAAGGAAATTGGTTCCTGTGTTGGTTCATGTATTGGAGTGTTGTGCCTACATTTTCTTCTAGTATGTGTAGGATTTATAGTATAATACCTAGGTCCTTCATCCACTTTGAGCTGAGTTTTGTGCAGGGTGAGAGTTAGGGTTAAATTTCATTACACTACATATAGATTTCCAGTTTTCCTAGCATAGCCTTGTTGAAGAGGCTATCTTTGGTGCCTTTGCATAGTATGAGGTAACTATATATTTTTGTGGGTTTGTTTCTGTGTCTTCTATCCTGTTCCATTGGTCTTCTTGCCTGTTGTGATACTGATACCATGCTGTTTTTGCCACATAGCTCTATAGTATAATTTTAGGTGTGATATTTTGAAGCTTCCTGCTGTGCCTTTCTTGCTAAGGATGGCTTTGGCTATTCCGGACCTCTTATTTTTTGGAATGTAAGTTTTCAAAATAGTAATGATGCTATGGACTTCAGTGGTTCATTCAGTAGATCTCAGTAGTCTGTTGGAACATTCCCCTTTTCATATCTAATTTTATCAGCTTGATATTTCTCTCTTTCTTTTGGTTTGTTAAACAAAATCAAACTTGTTTATCTTTTCAAAGAAATAATTCTTTGTTTCATTGATCCTTGTATTTTTCTTTTACACTCTACTTTCTCTTTTATTTTCTCTTATTCTTTATCACCTCTGATCTTCATCATTTCTGTCCTTCTGCTGGTTTAAGGATTAGTTTATTCTCATTTTTTTTAATACCCTGAGATTCATTGTTAGTTTGTTTGAGATCACTCAGATTTTTTTATGTAGGCACTCACAGCTCTAAACTCCACTGTGGACCCAGGTGCCTTGAGTACCCAAAAGATCTTGGTTCAGGTTGTGGAGGTAGGGAGCATGAAAAGTGCTGTCTCACCCCTAACCCTACCCCCATGTCTGAGTACATTCTCTCCTATATTCTGCTCCTGCCTCTAGTTGGTGGTAGATTATCTTAGCACCCTTTGGTTTGCAGTGATCTCACCGTACATATTATTTAAATGACTTGCTTCAAAAACAATCCTATCTCTAAAGGAAATGAAGAGGCAGGAATTTATCTTTCCCAAGCTCTAGGCTTACACCTGATCTTAACACAATGGCTTCCTGCCACAGTCCTCCACTCACTTCTCACTCAACAGTCACAGGCAGCTTCCGTCTCTGCTGGGTTCAGTCTGATTTTCTTTTCTACCACTGTTTACAATGCAACTTTTTCCAATTTTGCCTCTTTTTCTTTCTTTGCTTTTGTACTGCCCCTTTCCCTGTCCTGCACCAGCTCAGCAAGGCAAACTTTACTTCTGCAGAAGGGTGTGCCACCAACAGTTGGGCAAGCAGTCCTGCCTGTTTTTATTCCTAACAGAGCACTGCCCTGTGCTCTGATAGGAGGGCTCAGGGTTACAGTCCACATGATTGGCTAATTTGACTTCATTTAAAATTGAGGGGGGGCAGGCCAAGGAAAGGGCTATAGTGAAAATGGTTATGATTGGATCTTACATCCCAATTAAGGTTAACTACTATATTCTGAAAATGGACCCCTGGACTTCCTATTTCTCACAGTTTTCAATCAGAAACAAGGTACAGGGCAGCTGCAGACAATAATGCCAGGGCATCCGTGGCTAACTAGACACACCTCGCTGTCAAAGGTGTCAAAGCAGAGAACACTTACCTGTTTTTCATAAAACATATTTATTACATACTTTATCTCCAACAGGTGTGAGTAAATCAATAAACTATCTTAGATTATAATTATGTGAATGTCTGTCCATCTAAAAAAGTCAGTGATTTATTAAAAAAGTGTTCATTTTTTTTCTCATGTGATGAGATTATAGGTTTATTTTCTTTTCTGTTACCTTCCTCAATACAAGCAATTCTCTTTGTAAAGTGTCTTATACAGCATCAGATTAATTAGATGCTAAAAATATGCTTTTTAGTGATGAAGAGAAAATTAAAGATTCTACTTACAAAAATACATGTCTTTTTGACTAACACATGTACTCAAAGCTTTTAGAAGACTGTTGTAGATGACAATTTTTGCATTTCATAGCAGCTTCTTTAGGAATAAAATGCAATATGTCTTTTGAAGTCACTTTAAGATTTGTGGAACAATTTTGTATCATCTCAAAATAAAAATAAAAATCTCTTCTGTTCAGAGACTGAAAATGGCATTAAAATAATAGTAGAATTACACACATGCCAGGCCTCTAGCCACTGATATTCTGTTTCCACAACATACCTGTGATTCTGGCCCAGTTGTTTTGTAGTTAGGACTTGGTGTTGGCATCTTCCTGCCTCCCTGCATAGGCATACTTGTGAGAACAACAAAGGTGAACTATTTAGGTGTTACATAGCTCTAAGTAGCCTATTGGTGCACATTCACATTTTCTTCTCAGAAGTATATCAGACCAGTCTCTATTTCTGTGACAGATATTTTAAGATGAATTATGCAGGAAAAGGATAACTTTGGTCCCAGAGAAGACTGGGTTTCTTTTTCATCTGGGGCCAGTTCTTGCACAAAGTGGGAATTTTGAAAGATGGTACTCTCTGAGGACAGAGAGTCTTTTGGAAAACATGTATGAAAATTTACTTTTTTTCCTTCTGTAATTTTCTCATTAAAAGACCTATATTGCCAGGCATGATGGCACACACCTGTAATCCCAGCAGCTCGGGAGGCTGAAGCAACAGTGAGGCACTAAGCAACTCAGTGAGACCTGTCTCTAAATAAAATACAGAAAAGGGCTGGGGATGTGGCTCAGAGGTTGAGTGCCCCTGGATTCCATCCCCAGTACCCTCTCCCCCCAAAAAAGACTTACATTAATGAAACATTTTCAAACTCAAATACCCAAAAGGGCCATGCAATTGATAAAAATGGGTGATAACTGGAGAGGGTTTACCTCTCTAGAAATGGTAGCAACTCTGGTCTTCTGAACCATCCTCCCTGAAATACAGACCCAGTGTAGCCATGCAATCAGTATTTTTATAAGAAATGTCCTGTTATTTACATGTGGAAAACTACATAAGTAAAAAAAAATCAGAAATAAAATTGTGGGTCAAGGAGAGCAAGCTGAACAAGACATATTGGTTCTCCAGTAGGACCCCTGCTTAATGTCACAGCAGGAGTCCTTGTCCTGGAAAGGACGGAGTAATCTGCTGAACTGATTTTGAAACTCAGTAGTACTGTCTAGAGTTTTGTTCCGGTACTTCCTGCTATAGGAGAGTTTATGTGTACACATTAGTTTCCTTGGTAACACGGGGCTATTAATATATACTTCACGAAATTTTTGTGAAACCTCAATCAATCAGTGATGTTCTGAAATCACTTTTTCTTTTCTCTGTTGTTAGGTGCATCAGTCACTTGGCTACTGCCTCCCCTGTTTCATTACATTTTCTCATGTTCCCTTCTCACCATGCTCATTCTTATCCTGTCTTTCCTCTTGCTGTACACCTAGTCAGGGACGATCTTGCCACCTTCTTTTCCCATTCTAAATACCCCACAAGATCCAACTCATCTTTCTGCAAGAAATATCTTTTCCTTATTCCATTGTACCTTCATAACTAAAATCTTATTTTATTTTTTCCTTTTTCAATTGCAGTTCCAGACAGAAAATCGCATTTATAAAAATCTTCATTCTATGTGTGACAGACATCATTGCCCTGTGTACATGTATGAATGCACAGATGGTGTGACTCTACTTTGTGTACAACCAGAGAAACAATAGCTGTACTCCATTTGTGCTCAATGAATCAATAAGCAAATAAAAAAAATCTTCATTCTATAAATAAAATGTTTGATTCCAAACTAGATGGTCAACCAACCTAAGTATTTCCCAGTAAACTCTCCTCTAGTTGTGCTGTGTATCTGAACCAAGTTTACCCAAATAAATGTAAGACTTCTCATTAGTAAGGATATAATTTTGCTGCTTCTTTTTGAATAGTCCATAAAGTTTATTTTAATGTGTTCATAATAATAAACACTGGAAAATGTGCTAAAAAGAATAATTTAAATGTTCATATCTGACAAGAGAAGATTGCTTAGAACAGACTATCTTTAAATATCCTTGCAAGATTGATGGTTCAGGTCATCATATTTATTAAAAGTGTGTACAAAGTAAAGCAGACTGTTTGGGGAGGATCTTGTAATGAGTTTGAGCTTTTTGACAAGTGTGATAATTAAACGTGTCATTATCAAGGCTAGGGAAGGTCAAATATGTGCTAACTTTAGCAGGCCTTCTGAATTCATATAAGAAATAATGCAAAAAATGCCTTACGTTGACATAACAGACTCAGGCTTGCAACATTTAATTGTAGCAAGATTTAAGGTATAACTTAAATAGCATGACATAATTGCAAGACAGCTGGAACTTGTTGAGGGAGAGCAGGGGCCTTGGCTATTAATTTTGTTCTCCGTTGTCAATGTGGTACCCTATGTAGAGATAGAGAAAATGAAACAGCATGACCTGTTTGTTAAACTTTTACTTAGTGGTTCATTTTCGTAACAACCATGTTTATTAGGTAATTTACTTATTCTGATTTGTCTTTCTGTTAAGGTCTTTTTCTAGAGCTTTCCTTGATCATGCGGATGCCACGATTTTGTTTCAGATGTTTTTTATTTTTTACTATAATGCAACAAAGTAGTAGTTCTGGTGCCTACCTTGGTTTTGAGATATTCTGTTTTGTAAAGCAGTTTCTTGAGCTTGACCATTCCTGCATGCTGCAGAGTGTCCAATTCAGGTGCTTCTTGGCAAAGCCCTCCCTGGATCTTGTTTGCCTGTCTGATTCCTATTGTGGTCATATCCAGATCTCTACCTGACACACCAAAGTGATGAAATGAACAAGTATGATCCATTTCCTCTTCATTCTTATCTCCCCAATATCCTACTTAGATTTATGGCATACCTTAGTTACTCATTCATTCACCACATACTAAGCATGCTCCATATGCCCAGCCTTGTGCAGCATGCTGTGGGAGGTCTGGCTGCCAGAGGTTTTTGAACCCATCCACATCAGTTTAGTCACACACAACTATTAGGTTCTTTTTGGTAGATATTTGTAGCTATGAAAATCAAAGCTCCTATAGTCAGTTAATCCTCCACAATATGCTTTTAAAGAAAGCAAAGCCTCAAAACAAATTCTTCTACACATACAAACATTTATTACACATTTTTAGCAAGCAGGCACATCATCCAACAGAACTCATTCTGTGACTACCAGGAAAATTGAGTTCTCCATTCTTTTATGTGATCTATAAACACCTTGAACAGAAGATTCACTTGAAGCCAGACTAACAATGGTCCAAAGAGAGACTTTGGTTTATCTGATAATTGGCAACAGAAAACACTTGGTCTTTGAAGTTGGGACCGGAATCACAACCCAGGTGTCATGTTGAAGGCTTGCAGGTATACATACAAGGGTAGGGTATATCCGAAGTCATTTACTCAACCCATGTATGATATCTCCAATGCCAGTCATTTACCTAATTTAAGCATTCCCAATATTTTCAAATCCATAATTTCATAGACACAAATTTATTTTAGTATTCAATTTGTACATTAACAACATAATTGCTTAAAGATAAAAATAGCCATAATCTCACAGCTGTGGCCTTTCCGATTAAATGCTTGCTGATCCTACTTTGAGAGTAAATGCCTGACTAGGATAAGTGACAGCCCCTAGGGAGTAGATAAAAATTAACACACACATCCATTTACACCATGCTGTCTGTGCCGAAGCATTTTTAAGCAAATTATAGAGATCATAACACAGGGCTATAAGATTATGCGGTTTTAATAACATTTCTGTTTCTTCTAAATATTAGTCAAGTCTCAGAAGAATGAGCTTTGGGCTCCTTCTCTGGAATGATCTGCATTAAATGTACTCTTTAATGACAACTCTATTGGAAAGAAGAAACATGTTTTAAATTTTTCTTTCTTCTTCTTTTTCTTCCTTCCTTCCCTCCCTACTTCCTTCCTTCTTTCCTTTTTTCCCCAGCTTAAGCTAGAAGAAAGGCAAAATTCTTCCTAGGGTAAAAACTTTGCACTGATAGAGCAAAATAGCCTATTTGGCTCTAAAAGCCTGTAGGGCAAAGCCTAAGATCCAGACCAATGAAGAAATGAATTACTTTGCATTACAAAGTGACTGGAATTTTCATCCTTGAATTAAGGGAGTCATTTAGTAGGCTCCAAGATTAAGAGGAGTGGAGGCTAGAAAGGGAGGGGTGGAGATTTGTTATGACTAAGAGGAGGGACCCAGAGAAATGAAAGCAAGTAGCTAGAGTCTGAAGGGAAGATGGACCCACAAAATATAATCTACAGAAGAGATGACCTTTGGATCTTAGCACAGTGGTGTCTAATGCTCAATTTTATGGGGTTGCCAATTCTAACCTGTCTGTGCGTAATTCACTTCTGTTAGCTTAAGCCTTCCATAAAATGTCTGCTACACAGAACCACTGTGGTTATTGGTCCTTTGAGGAAATGAAAGAAGAAAGGTGGTGTAGAGGATGGGGTAAGTACATTCCAAGAGGGGACAGCAGCCCAGTCATTGACCAATGAGTGTCATGATTGAGAATTCAGAAGGAGCATAAATCCAAATTGGGAGATGCCTATGAACGGGTAGACACACTCTGGGAATCCTCTAAAATCATGTGAAGACTTGAACTTTCAGCACTGTACTGTGTGTCAGAAAGTCTGGTGCTATCTTATTTCAGATATTAAAGGCCCCAGGAACCTGGAGGACTTAGAGACATCCAGACAAACAAGTTAGTATTAAATAAAGGCAGATGAAAACCAAGAATGCCTCTCTTGATGTTCATTTGATCCATTTATTACATTTTGTTTTAGACAACTAAGCAACCTGAACTTATAGTAGAATCCCAGGAAAAACTTTATCCAACATTGACTGACCCCAAATCAGTGAGTTTATTCAAGGATTTTTGGTTTCTTTAGCTTTGAAAGTGAATTGCTTGCTTATACTGTGAATTCACTTTTTCTAGAAAGGGGCAATGTTATTTCTATGATTAAAAATGTGTCCTTGTTAAAAAAAGGTTTTTGTTTCATTTTTTTAGTTGATAAATAATAATTGCATATATATGTGGAATACAATGCATTATTTCAGTGCTTGTATACATTGTGGAAATGGTCAAATCAGATTAATTAACGTACCCATTACCTCAAATATTTGTCATTTCTTTGTGGTAGAAACATTTGAAATTCTTTCTGTTAACTACTTGAAGAAAATAATACATTATTATTAACTATAGTCACCTTCTGTGCAATAGAACACCAAAACTTATTCCTCTTATCTAACTGAAACTTGATGCCTATTGACCGATGTCTCCCCTTTTCTCCTCTGCCACACCCTCATTTTATTTTTTCAATTCCATAATGACTTGATTTTGAAAGCAAGATCATACCATAAATCTATGCCCTGCCCAGAACATGGGTCTGGCAATGTTAAGAGTTGAAGATATGCAGAGAAAAAGACAGTCGTTTCCATATTCAAGCTCCTGCTAGCAGAAAAGTAAATATTACAGAATGCAATGAAGTCTGCTTATATTTATCTCAATCTGAGTATCCTTTCAAAATGTAATATGATGACATTGAGACCATAAAACATAAATTCCTCTAAAGTATACCCCAGTAAACTTTTTTGTGCTGTGGACGTTCTGGGAAGACGCAACCTTAGATTCTTATTCATATTTGCTCTGGGACTAAAGGTATTTTGGACTTTTCATTGGTCTTATTTGGGTTTAAACACATCTTGAAATACTGGGCTGTTCTGGAAGTGCATCTCAGTAGTACAGCCCATGCTCAGCACACACAGGGCCCTGGGTTCAATTTCCAGTATCAAATAAATTAATAAGAAATAAAAATGCTGGGTTGACTGTTTTTGTTGTTGGTTTGTAAAATCTGATGGTTTTTAATCCCATAGGAATATTAAAGTTTCATTCAGGTTCATTACATATTCAGCATGCAGACAGTGAAAAGGAAGAAATTGGAAGCTTATTTAGGTTTTTGAGATTGAGTGACATAATTTAAATAATAAGGGGATTTTTGTGATGTTGGGCTGCACTGAATGGGTGTCACAGGTTGAAAAAAGTTAATATACTAATATTAACTAATATAATAATATACTCAGAATATTTAGAGTTCTGTTCTGTTTTGGAACAGAAATGGGGAAATTGGGAAAGTCTATTTAGACAATGTAATACAATATTGATGCTGGGATTGTGGAGGGGTGTGTTGGGGTAGAGGATGCAATTGAAGGGGATGCAAAGGATCCTAGGCAAAGATGTGTAGTGCTGTTAATGATTCTCCTTCTGTCTGTCCACCTACAATTTGTAGTAGACTATTCTCTGATGCCCTCTGTTCTTTCCATACTACCTAACCACCCTGGAGGGGTATACCATCGTGAAATAAAGGGTTTAAGAGTCACATTCCAAATGCAAGATCTGTTATTCCCTACCTATCTTTATTGCCCCTTTTAGCCCCATTTCTTCCTTCATTAAATTTATAGTAACAATAGCAAATAGAAGATTTTGGTCAGAATTACTGTGTTTCATAGAATCTAAGATATAATTGATGATAAATCACTTAGTTACTTTACAAAAACTAATAAAGGAAAAGCACTGCCAATTAAACATGAACACCATCAACTGCAAGATGCATTCTGATTTTGGAGATGCTAAAACATAAAATCAGTGGGATACAACAAATGAAATATTTAATGTTACAGAGTCTTGTAAGCCTTCAGTGTTATACAAATATTACATATTATTATTTACATATTGAGATGCATAGTAACACAAACTGATGGATACACAGAAGTGATTGACTTACCCAATTCTGGTCCATAAAAATCAGGAGTTATTCTTCGGCACTTGAGAAGGCAGTGACATCTGAAACATCTCATTAAGGCATTTTGTAAGGCTTATAAGGTTATAAAAGTGAAAACAGATTCAAAAGATAAATGTATTCTTACAGAGCCAATACATAATAAAATGGAAATCACATATACTTTAGAGCCTAACTATCTAAGGTCTCTCATACATGCCATCTTGCCATTCTTTCACAGCTCCCCTTGAAGGATATGAAAAGGTCATATTCAGAGGACCAGGTTGAACTTGAAAGTCCACTTTGAAATGGATGGTGAAATCAGCAAACTAGCACTCAATCCTTGGGACTAGGAAGGGAAATTCTTATTTTTCATGCTCCATATTGGTAGAGTTTATTTTAGGAAATATTCCACATCACTTGTTTTACTAAGGGAAAGGGAAAACCGTAGCAACAAAACTAGAGTATAAGAGTTAGGTGAGTTTAGGACTAAGAAACTTATTTTTAATAGTGATTGATAGTGATCATTTATGGACCATTCCTTGTCAAAATGTGGAGAGGAAAATGGGGTGAATAGAATTTTTGAAGAGGGAGATTTATAGAATACTCACTAAATAGTACTCTGGTCTTTTAAATTTATGAGTTCACAAGAAAACAGAAGGGTGATCAATAGAATAGAGTAAGGAGACCCAGAGGGAGGGAGGAGAGGAGGGTTTGGGGAAATACTGGGAAACAAAATCTACCAAGTTGTGCTAGTCCATGTACAAATATACCACAGTGAGTCCCCCTTATATACCTGATGGTCATGTACCAATTAAAATAATAATGACAGCAATAGAAGGGAGATCAGTAAAATAGAGCAAGTGAATGGGGGACTGGAGAGGAGGGAAAAGGAAGGTACTAGGAAATGAGATTGAGCAAATTATGTGCACATATGAATATGGCATAACGAATCCCACTATTATTCATAATTATGATGCACCAATAAGAAATATATTTTTAAGGAAAATTTGAGTTCACTTATACTCCTTGAGCATTGGAGAAATACTGATTTCACTGGTAGAGTATTCTAATCCAGATTATGTTTACTAATAGTGAATAAAAGAAGCAACAAAGTGGTTTTTAATTAAAAGCTCACATATATTTTCCTTTTACATGTATCAGCCAGAATATTTTTCTAGGCCTGTGCATCATCCAATAATGAAAACATGTTCTGAAATGTGGTCCCACAAAGCTAAGGAATTCTCTAGCATCTTTACTTTGAGTTTAACTATTATAAAACTCCTTTTTACATCCTGGTCCATGATGGGGGCATAGAAAACGATCACTTAGACACACAGCTCCATCTTAAACTGCCTGTGGGTCAAAGAATATGGCTTGAAGGAGGAAGCTGTAGGAAGCAATTTAAAAAAAAAAAAAAAGCAAGATTTTTGTTTTTATCAAAATGTGACAGGGTTACATCTGAGGAGGGTAAGTGGAGAGGGTGAGGAAGTTGAAAGTGGAGGGGTTTTGACATTTTGCTTTGCATTAAAAAGATTTCTCCACATTGAGAAGCTACTGCTTATATACTTTAAAAAATTAATGTCTCCAATGAATTGGTATGGGGCAACATTAGAAAAAATATCTGTAGATATAACAATCTTGGAGGTGCATTACTTAATGGAACTACAAAATGCATAAAAAATGCACAGAACTGATATGTCCATAGTTGCAGATGGTGATTTAAAAAATCCTCTTGAGAGTATTAGTAGACAAAAATATCAAGAAGGATATGAGATTTGAACAACCAACTTAACCTAATTGACATTTAAGGAATACTACACTTTTGGCTTAGGAGGCTGAGGCAGGAAGATTGTGAGTTCAAAGTCAGCCTCTGCAAAAGCAAGGTGCTAAGCAGCTCAGTGAGACCCTGTCTCTAAATAAAATGCAAAATAGCTATGAGGATATGGCACAGTGGTCGAATGCCCTCGAGTTCAATCCCTGGTACCACCCTCCCCCCGCCCAAAAAGGAATACTACACTTGACAGTTGCAGGATACATATTACTTCATTTTATTTTTCCAGGGCTTGTGTAATACTCATCAATACAGACTACATGCTGGGTCATAAAACAAGTCTGAAACATTATAGGGTAGAAATTAAACAAGGAGTGTTTTTTAATCACAAACAATTAAATTAGAACTGAAAAGATATTTTGGAAAATTTTTAGTATTTAGAAATTAAGCAACACACTTCAAGTAACTCATGGGTTAGTGAACAAATATATCAGAAATTAGAAAAAAATTTCATGAAACTGAAAACAGAACATCGAATTTTGTGAGGTGCAAATAAAACTGTCTTTAGAGAGAAAATGGATATTTCTGATTGTTGCCATTAAAAAAGGAAGGTTAAAGTCAATGATCTAAGCTCTCATAATTTTAAGAAGTAGCAAGAGAAAATTAATTCCCAAATTAAGCATGAAAGTAATATGATAAAGATAATAATATAAATCTCAAATGGAAAATGAATAAAGAATTTAAAAATCAGTGAAATAAATTTTTCTTTGAAAAACAATCAAAGTAGACTGATCTAAAAAAAAGAAAAGTACATCAGCCTCAGAATAAAAGAGGGACATGACTACGGATCCCACAGACGTTAAAATCAGTTGGAAACCCAGAATTCTAAATCCAGCCAAACATATTTTTATAAAACTTATTCAGATATAAAATTTAAGAGAACCCATCACCATCTGACCAATGAAGTTAAGGTGCACATCTTGTTTGATTATTGCACTTGCTACCTATTAAGCATTTTATACATATTATCAAATGACTTAAAAGCTCATGTAAATAAGTGTATTTATGCAAACTGTGGTATGCACTATGAAAAAAATATACAGAAGACCCCATGAAAGAGAAGAGAGCCTAATCTAATATCCTACTCTTTGGAGAAGAGACACTTTGAGACCTCAAGAGCGGTAAGGAGTTGGGCAAAGTGGGGGAAGCAGAGCATTGCAGGAACAGGGAGCAATGAGTAATGTGATGGCAGAAAAGAGCTCGGCATGTGTTAGCGATTGAGAGGAGACCAATGTGAATGGAGATTAGTGAATGGCAGGAAGTTCCAAGGCAGGAGTTTCTAAAACTGGGCAGGGAAATTTTTTGAGTAGGGAACTATTATGGACTGAGTATGTGTCCCTCCTCCCCCTGCCAAATTCATGTTGAAACCCTAACCCCTAGTATCTCAGAATGTGCCTGTATTTAAAGATGGGACCCCCCACTTTTTGTACTGGGACTTGAACCCAGGGGTGCTTTACCACTGAACTACAATCCCATTTCCCCTCCCCCTTGAATTTTTAATTTTGAATTTTGAGACTGGGTCTGGTTGCTGAGGCTAGTCTCCAACTTGGGATCCTTCTGCCTCAGCCTCCCAAGTCTCTGGGATTACAGGTGTGCACCACCATGCTCTACTTAGAAATGGGACCTTTAAGAAATGAATTAAGGTAAAATGATATGATACACTGGGGCCTTAATCCAATATGACTGGTATCCTTATAGGGGATTAGGACAGAAATGGACACGGAGAAGACCACGTGAAGACACTGTGATAGCTATCTGCAGGCCAAGAAGAGAGGCCCTGAGAAGAAACCAACTTGTTCACACTTCCATCTTGGACTTCTATTGTTCAGAACTGTGAAAAAATAAATTTCTGTTGTTTAAACTACCTAGCATGTGGTGCTTTATCATGACAATCCTACTAAACTAATAAAAGGGCTTGACATATTATGATTAACTTTTCTAAATTTAAATTTATTACCTTCAAATATTCATGTCAATTTCAACCATGAGTCAAATACTGGGAATTATATCATGTGTATAAATCTAGCTGATAGCTCAAAGTAGCCTTCTAATCCTCAAATACTAGAGAAATACCAAATGAGACCATACCCATAGCCCTTAATCATGGATGGCATTGCAGGTAAAATACACCTTCATGGCATCTACCTTCTATCCCTTGGGCTCTCTTTTAGAGTATATTTCATGAAGCAAGTAGCTAGTAAAGTTACAGACTCAGGTGTTACATTGGATAGCCAAGTTCTAGTTGGAAACCATGGGCTGGTCTGCCTACAATACTGACTTACTCTCATATTTAGAAAGGTATCCTTGAATCATCATTTTTGGAGGAATTGGACAGGGTGGTTTCTTAAAATCTAATGATTGAGCCTGGTAATGTGGCACACACCTGTAATCCCAGTGACCGAGGAGGTTGAGGCAGGAGGATCTTGCAACAAAAAAACAAATAAAAAGCCAGACTTCTCAATCATAGATTTTTTTCTTTCTTTCTTTTTTTTTTTTTTGGTACGGAGGATTGAACCCAGGGGCACTCAACCACTGAGCCACATCCCCAGTCCTTTTTATATTTTATTTAGATAACAGGGTCTCACTGAGTTGCTAAGGGCCTCACTAAATTGCTGAGGCTGGCTTTGAACTTTCCATCCTCCTACCTCAACCTCCCAAGCTGCTGGGATTACAGGTGTGTGCCACCACACCAGGCTTGTTGTTTCTTAATCCACTGTTTACCATGTTCAACATTCAGGCTATGGGATAATTGAAATTGCAAATACTTTCTCCTGTAGGAAATATTAACCTTCAGATATTCATACACAGTTATAGAGAAATGCTATTGTCCCTGTTTAGCTGTTGGAAAAAGATTTCTTAACATTCAAATCACTGCTTTGGACTGTTAAACTAGCATTTCCCTTTGATGCACTCTCAACCTACTGTTCAGCAAGATATAATTGTGCCCATAGAGGAAGATGTGTCAGAAATACCCATAGCAAGACATACTTGAAGTAACTCAAGTTGAATGCAATTACATTATTCAAACTGAAAATCCAGTCAAGAATTTGTTTCAGGATTCCTTAACAAGTTAGATGTCTCATTTGGAGGGACATGATAATGATTTGCCATTTATGTTACAATGTGCCTTTTCTATCAATAATTGAATAAAATAGATAGCAAGAGATATCTTGGATCAGAGTTCTTCGGAATAGCATCAGCAACTTCAAACACAATGTTAATCATTTGCTCTGGCTGGAACACAAGAAATAACAAAATATCAAAGGTTTTGTTTTGATATAAGGTTTCCAGCGAGGTGCTGAGCAGCAGTAGATACCCAGAGTTCAGGAGCAGAGAATCAAAAGATGAAGTGAAGAACAGTAAACAGACTGAGTTTTGGAGAGTTCAGAACAGTGGATTTACAAGAGTACAATGTACCCAAAAGGTCAAGATTTACATATTTCAGAAAAAGATTGTAGTCACAATAAGAACCAAAAGCAAAAGCTACCTAGCAATAACCTTAGCAAGAGTTGTGAGGACCTTATAGAAGAAAAGTACAACTTTCCATTGAAACTTAAAAAGAGAAAAGTGAATAATAAGTAGATCTTAAATGGTTTATTGACTGTGGTAGAGATATCACTTATTTGCCAATTAATACTTCTAATAGAAACATTATTGGTAGGATCCTGGTGATTTCTATTCCCTTGGTGGTGCTTTACAGAAAGTAATGAATTTTATAAAAGCAGCATGCATTTTTTTAAATCAGGAAAAAGTTACTAAAACTATACTCTGGCTATATTAAGTGCTGAAAATAGCTGTGTGTGCTGAGTGGCAGCATACAATTAGGAACCTGGGGGTCTCCTGTCTTTGCTTGGAAATGCAGAACTACTGTGTTGTACATCTCTGCAGTTCCATTATCACCGTAGTCTATGGAAATAGCACTCTCTTTAAGTTGTGCAGTGAACAACTTAAGCTGTTGAACAGGGTGACCCTGCATACTGAGATGTTTTTGTTCTCTCTTCTCTAATTCCAAGGAAAGTTTCCTATTCTTATCTTTTAACTTATTTGTTTTGGATAAGTAATAACTTACTTGAGAGGCCACAATACCATGTTGTAGAAACCCATGATTGAAAACAGAATTTTCTTAAAGATGTAAAGGTATTTTAAAGCTCTCCACTGCTTTAATGAAGAAGCAATGTACCCCATCAGGAACCCCAGCCAGAAGTCTTCATCTAAAAGGGAATTTGACTGCTGCCCATCACTGAGCGGATAGTAACAATTCTACCAATGTCATTCA